>CABFOQ010022391.1:0-18683 GCA_900660455.1 Gephyroberyx darwinii
CCCACCCTCACTCCCCTCCCCAAGTAAAGGAAAACAAAACCCAAACATAAGCCACCCAACGGGGTCCAAATCATACCAGAAGAGAGATGTTCATATGTGCATCACAGGAGAAAACAAATGCAACGGAAAAAGAAATCATAACCAAACAAACATCATGTCATGCAACTGTTCATACAATTGGAAGCAGGGCAAGGAATGAGGATATGAATTTCTGTGTCAACATGGTGAAATGTATGTATGACTGTGTATGACTACATATGTTGCCACTATATGAGGGGAGGGTACCATGTTCTCTTTAGTATTTATTAAAAACTTCTTACACTACAGTTACTTGCACTTCCGTTTTTGAGAATACTTGGGTTTGAGGTTTTTATGGTCTGAAATATGACAAAAAAACCCCACAAGCTGTAAAATGTGTCCAATAAATTTCAACAATCTCTGATTTAAGAAAGGCACAGACAACTCATGCTTGGAGATAAAGAAGTTGAATGCAAATACTGCATGGAGACGTGGAGAAAATGATGTTTTCTTCACATCAAAAAAAAAAAAATTCCAGGAAACAAATGCCATTACAGTGTGATAAGGCTTCAAAGTAAATGTGTTCCTTTCACAGACTGGGAAATGGCAACATTAATAGCTGCCTGATAGCTGAATATCTCCTGAGCATATATATTGACAGCCCTAATTTTTAAGAGAAATAAATGCTATTATTATCTCGGGACAGACATAACCGATGCACTCTTTCAACTTGGTCTCAATGAAATCTACATTGTTACGCCTATTATTAGCTATGAAAAGTGGACATATGTTGGGTACTAAGCCGGGGCATATTTAGCCAGATTACTGCAGCATCAATTAGTCTGCTGTGATGGCGTTTGAAAGGACGGTGCAGCAATCAAATTGCCTGAGCTGTTAATGACTTCCTGAGGGCCTAAGGGGAAAAGCCTTTCACACACTGAGCCAGTTTCAGCAGAGCTCAGACTCCTGGTTTGCCCCCATACCATTAGGATGTACGCCGACTGCTCCTGTGCAGAAACCTGATTGACAGCTGCATATTAAAACATGTATATCCATCCAAACCCAAGTTGTCTCAAAACAACCTTTCCATTTATATCTACTGTTTTCTTTTCTTCTCAGCTTTATTTTTCCAACTCCATTGCTGAGTAGCTGACTGGATGTTATCACTTTGACCTAACGACAAAGTGATGTGTGTGAGTGTGTGTGTGTATGTGTGTGTAAGGGAGAAGGGAGGAGAGACGATGCGCACAGAAATTCGAGGATATCTGTTCTCTATTAGAATGTTTCAGGTAAGGCAAGCCTCCGACGAAGGAAACAGAGGTACAAACAAGAGAAGAAGAAGAAGGAGAAGGGAGGAAGAGGCTCCGTTGCAGTTAGTCTGCTACATATCACAGTATCTATGCTGAAAGCATCTTTGTTCTCGAAAGAATCTCAAAATGTATCCTCTGTCAAAAGAGACGCACACACGCACAGCAAGAGGAAATCAACCATGTACAGGACAGATACATTTTGAAGCATCAGTGCGGGCAACATGGGGCTTGATACTAATTTCGTACTTTGTTAAGTAAAGTTTTGCTCTCCACCGAATGCTGAGAGAACAAAATTAGTATCAATGCTTCACCATGTCTGCAACCATTGGCCCCATAGCTAAGTGTAACTTGTATTAGAGATTAAAGTATGGGCTTTAACGACAGTCTAAGGCTATGCATGTACAGTACTGTCAGAATGTAGTAGTGACTATGGCCTGTATGCACTTATTTACTTACAGTTTAAGTTAAAATAGTGTCTTTCTACAGAGGGCATGCTAAGGATATATTGTTTTTCTTCCTACGTCTTTCATCCACCTCCAAAGTGCTCAGAGCTCTTTAAACTTTACATACATACGCTGAGAACCCCTCACCCTAGTGTATATTGCTCTTAGTACTTTTAGGAATGCTTTTGAAGTTACACTTGAAGCTCCCATGGGACATGATGCTTAGAGGAGAGGCTCCTCGGTAGCAAATCAAAGAAAGATAAGGAGAAATAGACCAGATTCTGAGCAAGCACAACTCGACACACCCATCCCACCTGCATGTCCGGAGTCACATTCTTCCAGGTCTTCGTCATCGCTGGAGCACTCTGCCGATGAGACGATGTCGTCTGTCGTCTGTGGGAAAGGGACAAACACAACACCCACACAGGTAGACACACACAAGTGCATTCAAATCCACAAGTGCAGATGCAGACATATAGATACGTGTACACATACACACACAAAGACACACACACACACACACACACAGAAGAATGGCATGGTGAGAAGCAGTGCAGTACAGTGAGTCCCCAACTGTAAACTTAAACACATCCAGTCAAGTCAAGGATATCTCTAGTACTTACATACCCAGACCTCTCTGCCTGTCCTTCGGCTTTCATATATCACTTTGAGTCAATCATATTTCACTGTGTTTATCATTCTTCACTTTATGTGCTTTCCACCTCCACAGATAATTGTTTTCCTTCACCCTCCGCTCTCTCTGACTCTGATTATTTATTGCTCCACTCCGCCTCCATCGTCCACAATCAATGGCCCCACCAAGCCCTCACAGATCAACACCGTCCCGGCCTCTGATTTGTGCTAAGGGGGTGGAAGGAAGGAAGTGGAGGGGAGGTGGAGTTTCTAGCTACACACGGACCAGGAATGGATTATCTGCACTCTCCAGTATCCCACAATTCTGATTTATCCCTCCACCCCCCTTTTTCGTGTCGACCTATGGAGGACGGAGGGGAGGTTGTATTTCAGCAGTGGTGCGCTGGGCAGCCGGCATTTATTAGAATGGATCAGCGGGGCGATAAAATAAGCCCTGTCACCAAGCAGGGTTATGAAATCAGAGCGCTGATTGAGTTTTCCAGTCCTGGCCGAGGGTGCGGGGCTCTAAATATCATTGGGTTTGACAGACTAATGAAACGCGCCCCCTCGCTTGTGCTGCTTTCAACATGTCACTGCCGCTGCCCCAGAGGAAGCTGTCCACTCCTACCATATGCAGACACATGCGCGCATGCAATCACAGTAATGTACAATAGGCACACTTACATATCCACTACACACTTCACAGTCAGAGTTGATTTTTCATAGAATATTCCTAATGCGTATGATTAGGCGTGATTAGGTGTGCTTTGTTTATCCGTGTACTAGTCCATTTGATATTGTGTTAATGCATGTGTGTGCAAGTGTACATAATGCACCACATTATGTGCTCCAGCATGAGAAAGCAAAACCGAGGCGAGAGGGGAGACTCTAAACTAAATTGCTGTAAAATATGGCCCCTTGGTAAATATGACATTATTTATTGAAGCCACATTACGAGCATAAAAGTCTTGGTTATTGCTGAAAGAGGGTTATTGCTTGTTATTATGATAGCAGCAGATGTGGGAGGCAGGGACACAGAGAGAGATGAAAAACCAAAGCCACTTCAAAGTCTGTTCCAGCAATTTTCAGCCCTCCACCATCACACCATAGCTGAGCATGAACTGAAACTACTGTCTTTCTCTTGTCCATTCATGCTGCATTTCTCTGCAGCTGATGCCCAGAACATCTCAGCACAAAACAAGTATTTTCAGGCACTGGCCAACAGTGACTAGCAGAATTATCTGTATGCTTTTTGACAGATAATTCCTAAATTATCTGCTATTATAAATTTAGTGGCTCTACAGATTTCCGAAACAGAATAAAACTTTTGAACAATGGTTGGTTGCCAAAATGTTACTGTATACAAACCATGCAATAGTCACGTAACCAAAATATGTCAGTGTTTGATCATTTCCCATCCTACTTCCACATATCTGCCATTGATAAACAGTACATGGGGCACATTGTTCTCTGTTATAGACATTTGAAGCCAGAGCTTGAGGGGCTATCCGGGGGCTGTGGTTGTCTTGTTTTTCAATAACATTCCTATGAGAAATAATGCTGCTATGACTGGAGTAAAAAGGTGTGTTTTTGTGTGAAGCGGTGGCAGTCTAATCCATGCAATAATGGTGGCATAGCATGGCTTTCAGCCCCAAGGTAAGACGCAAACATCCAACACATGCGGTTCGTAATCTCTGGGCTGACTTTAGCTCGACCCCAACACAGAAACCAGTGCACTGTACAACAATGCAGAATTCTGCAAGAAATTAATCAAATACTTTGTCCATATTAAAAGGAGGAGTGCAGGCCTCATGCAGTGTAAAAGTTGCATTAAAATGGTATTCTGCAGAAAGATATCGTCAATGTATTCACTCGCTGACTGAAAATCTTCTGCAGAATCAGAGTATCGGAGACCCTCTCATCTAACCGACTTTGATTCCACTCTGAAAAATTGAAGGGGGCTTTTGATGTGTGATGTTTGACATTTGTAGATCTTCTCCATGCAGGCTGATTCGTTTTCATAAAATATGATGTATTACTATGCGTCACAATGGTTCAGATTGAAGTGCTTCTCATGAAGGGCTTAGGGTGCAGCCATTTTTCCGCCTTTGGGCTAATGCAGAACCAATGAAGTGACACACAAAGCTCACAGTCTCCTCTCAGTCGACCAGAGACATCAATAATACCATATGGCATGAGGCTAGATGCTGTAAATGCAAAGGGAACACGTGGAGTGGAAACGGCAGAGGCAGAGACCGCATGTGTGTGCAGTGAAGGGAGCCTACAGCAGGGTATAGCATAATGATGCGGTTGGCCAGCGGGACTACAAAAACTGATTTCACAGCTGGGGAAATCCAATTCTCTGTCTAAATCTCCATAACATAGAGTGGGATATATTTTGGCAGCAAAGTGATTTCTTTTTTGGTGCAATTATTCTCAACAAATGGTCTCATCTTCATTTGTAAGAGAGTCTGGTTGGTGGGATTTACAGGGTGGTTTGTTGTGAGCGTGGGAGAGTTGGGGAGGAGGGGTTGCATGTACGTACCTTCATCTTAGTGTTCGTGAAGAGATAATGCATGGCACGCATTATGATTTCAATGCAGAAAACCTCATGGGATATGCATCATGCCTGATTATCCTGATTACTCTTGCCTTCAACTGATGCTCGAATCCCTAACTCCACAAACACCACCTCCGGAATCGATAGCCAGACTTCATTAAAGCAGCATTTACCTCTGACCACTTCAGCACATCAACTAAAAGGATCACACAAGAGATCAATACAGATAGACAATCTCCCTTGGCCTCAAAATACATAGCTTTTAGTTTCACAACTAATGGCACTGACACAAACAAAATGGAGACTGTGAAAGATGCTGGTTTCTCTCTGTCTCAACAAAGCTTCTGTAGTGTTTCATCATAAATGCTGGACTGGCTGCTGTGAATCAGCCAGCAGCATTGCAGAGACCATTAACAAATTAAGCTTGCAATTACCAGAGCAACTGGATGGACCTGCTAGATCACCAGTCTGGCCTGACCTCAGACTGAACAAAAATGGTGCAAGATAAATTAGCAAAAACACTTGAACTCAGGAAGTCAACCCTTCTAATTACACTGTTACATTTTTAATTGAATTGAACTGAATTTAACTTTGATCCACATTGGCTGTTGCTATAGTAGCAGCTACTCTCCCAGGGGTCAATTCAAAAAAAGACAAAAATGAGAAACGTGAAACCTGATGCCATTCCTTCAATCAATTCAAATAAGCAACTATCTGCAAGATGCCACTGATTTTTATTCACAGGAAATGTTAGCTTTCATACTGATATAGCAGCATCCCCTTTCTTCTGCTAGCGTCTGTCCAACATGTCCAACACTGCTTACAATTTACACGCATGGTGTGTGATTGGCCGTCAACTTGCCAATCAAGCTCTATTATGGATGGAAATGATACATCCACATCAATACAGGCACTAGAGATAGAAAACATGTGGGTGTGTAAAACCAGTATTCTTGTGAAAATGAAGGGCGTATGAGTTGAGAGAGGTTCAGAGATAGCCAATACATGAATACTGTCTGATAATACCAAGTTGCTGATTTCATTGACTTTATTTCTAAGGGTTGATATAGGCTGTGTAAGCCCTTTAACTGGGTAACTTATCAGAAATCTGTGTGGAACCAACAAACCAATGAATGTATTATCAAACCAATGCAAGCACTCATTCTGTGTTGGGAATTTGTTTGTGTGTTTGTGTGTGTATGTATGTGCTCTGCCTGAATTAGGTCTATAGCTACCGATTAGTCTTGTCTCCATCAGAAGTGGGGTGGACAAAGTGGACAGTGATATTGAATCTACACAATTTCTCCACGCCTTCTGGCAGCCTTCATGTCAGGAATAAGTTCTTTAGATTTCATTGATGAAGGTGTTGGTTCCTTTTATGTTCTTGGATTTCCCCAAAACCATCTTGTCTTTGTATTTCAGGAACTTGACTGCTATTGGCCTGGGTTTGTCAACTGTGCAGGAGCAGGATGTGATCATGCTCCACCTCTGTTGGTCTGCCATCCAACTTGAGCTGTTCAGCAATCATAATCCTGACTTTGCTCTCTGATTCTGTCCACCTCTCTTGCGGCGACTCTGGAATGCCATTCACAATGATGCTATTTCATCTGTCCAGACTGTCCAAATAATCTGTTTTACCAGTAAAGGTGAACCTAGATTCACAGACAGTGAAATGTCAGCCTGCATTGATTTACAGTCATCTACTGTCATTTTAGCAGCTGCCTTTAAATCACCAAGCTCCTTCTGAGAGAACTGTTGACTAACTTTGAGAACTTTGAGAACTTCTGTGGTCAGGTCATCCATACGTTTGTGGTATTCAGTATTTGGACAAGACTCTTGAAGCTATTTTCCAGCTAATTTAAAACCATGTTTGCAGTAGCAGAAGCACTGCAGGCTAACATGCTGTTCTACACCAGGCAGATAAATGCTGCTGCTGTCTGAACAAATTTCTTCCACAACCAAGTAGAATCCACTGTTCAATTTAGCCAACCAACAGTTTTCACAGTTTAAGAGATTTCAAAGTTTTCAAGCACAGAACAATCCACCTGTATTGAAATGGGAAGCATGAAACAGGAAGCATAATTTATTTAGTTCAGTGTTGGTTGATTATTATTTGTTCATTAGTTCACATAATTGTACAGAGCTACTGAGGCAATTTGTGAAACAAAGTGCTTACAGAAGCATGAGTGCATTCACACCCTCTCCTAATGCTAAAAGCCACATTGCAATGTGTCTGAACTCTGCAGAGCTGAAGACTAAAACATCACTACAAAAGCTCTTGCCATTTGCAGCACAAGTCCCACACAAAAGCTGCACAACAGGTCCCTGCAGCCGTTATTACTGAACTTAAACAAGAAATCGTACTGTGCCAATATGTCTGCCAAGGACAAACGGACGAGGAAGCCCAGCCACAGTAAAATTACAAGAAAAATTTAAGGCGAAATTATGAATGAAGAGTCTGGATATCATGTTGTTATATCAAAGTAATCTTCCAGTCTGTTATCATTTTGTCAACCAATGACTCAGTGTTCATTTTGAGTCACTTTTTTCAAACCGTGGATATTTCAAGTTGGAATAAAATACATTCTTCAAATACATGAATAGTTGCTGCTGAATCCAAGGCTGTAGCTGTTTCTGCTGAGCATGTGTGATTTGATCAGTCACTTCAGAGCACTGCCTTGCGCTCAACAGGCAAAGGAAGACATACTGCACTCAACCACTGGCTATAGTTTTCCCCTGGGTCAGTAAAAGCAGCATAAAGGCTCCAACACAGCCATAACCCCAGGGTTGTACATATGATATGAAATATGAGCATGTACAGTGCTGTGTCATAGATTGGCGAAAGACAATCTAAACACACATGGTTAAGTACATTGGGCCTCATGCAGGAAGCAATATACGAACAAATTTCCTCTTACTTTTGTTGGTATCCATGATTTCTGGGATTCACCAATGTTGTCTTATTTTTGCTCTTCTCTTAGGTAAGAGAACATTTTACGAGTAACTCCACTGTGCTGAGCAAAAAGCGATTTCCTTCAACACAAGAAGTTGGATCGTGATGACGTAAACGTGCCCGGGCACGGTAGGTTTGGGGGAGTGGGGAGGGGGGGCAATCGTGCTCTGGCACGATTCAAGCCAACCGGGCCCCTAAGGGCGTACTTAACCGTCCCTAAGGGCGCACTCACACAATATAGTGTTTAGGGGGCGTTTCCTATGCTAATAACAAACAATCGGCCACGCGCCTCCAATGTATGATCAAGTGGGATTCATCATTCAGCACACCCGGGTAAGAGCAGATTTGGGTGGTTTGGTGCATCTGGAGTTGATTTCTCTTATTTTTTCTCTTAACAGAAAATGATTAGAAAATATAAGAGACATTTAAGAGAATGTTGCTGCATGAGGCCCATTGAGTCATATTGTGAAGCGAGGTCAGGGAAGGTTGCTCCAGAACACACCACGCTCTTATCATAACAAATACCCTTCAGAGGGAGAAGGAAACACTGAGAAAAAAGCCTTTTGAGAACCAGGAGAGGAGACACAACATCCTCTATCCATTCTCTCACCCCGCCATCAAACCCAATTTGGTTTATTTACAGTGTCAGAATGCCCAACAGCCAAAGATGACTTTTTTTGTACTAAAGGGAAAAAACCCAAACAAATCAATTTTCCTTGAGCACCTTATCCTGACCGTCAGTTGCCATGGATATCCAATGTGCTTGTGTGTTCAGAGATCAAAGTAATGACGCAGAAGCAAGGGCAAATCAAAGACATGAAATTCAAAGCAAGTTCTTATGCCCTAAGGTGCTCCTTGGGCACCTATTTTTTTCACATATGTTAGATGGAAATATATACAGTAAGCTGTTTTTCAGGTAAAGAAATGGCTGACATGCCTGGATACTGCCAGAAATCCCTCCCCCCTCTCTCTCCCATTCCTCCACTCAACTGGCCCTCCTCACGAAGGAAGATAGTCATCTCCATGACGGAAGCTTGCATTTCCATTGACGGCTGTCTGATGTGTGTGTTATCATGTCCGATCTGGGCTTTGACAGGCTGACAAGGGAGAAGCTTGTATTACAAGGGGAATCAATGGCGCTAGGCCATATCCCTATCAAAAGGCTGCCACAACTCTTCACCAACACTCCCCCCTCCGTGACAGATGAGATGCTTTATCAGAAATAAAGAAATGAGTAGAAGGGGAATAGGGGAGTGGGAGCTGGAAATGGCATCTTGTGCTGGCAAATCGAAGTGCATCACCGTTCAATAACAAGTCCTAAGGTTGGCTTTCTGCATGCATGTTTTCTAGCACTGCAATAATGCTAATGAAACGTTTTGTTATGGTGTTTTATCTTCATTAGCAACATGGCGATATGGTTGAAGGACACGGACAAACACTCTCGCAGTGGAAGTCCCACTGTTTACATTCTCCCTCAATATAGTGGATAAATTACAACCAAATGAGCTCCAGAATCAACTTGCAGGGCAAAAGCCATACGCTAAGTGATTTCCCAGATCAAATATTGATATTTCAAATGAGCACTCTTGGTGGGCTTTTTTTTTAGCTTGTTTTTTTACACAGTGGTCTCGTTAAAGTCAGCAGATTTTTCTCTCGGGTTTTACTGGGATAGAAAGATGGGAAAAAAGAGAGGAAGTGTGAGAAAGAGAGAGAGAGAGAGAGAGAGAGAGAGAGAGAGAGGAAAGGAGGAAGTAAAAGGAAAACCACTAGAAAGCGAAAGAGAGGAGAAGAGAGGGGGGATAAAGAGACATGAGGGGAAGTAAATGGAAAACAGCTGGAAAGGAAAGAAGTGAAAATGCATTTAATTTGTTCACCATCACCATGGTGTCGCGGTTTCGGGGGAACCGAGTGTACGCCGAGTATTTCTTTGTCTCTCAAGGACCTGCCTTTGTACACAGAGCGGTAAGGGTTGCTGGCTCACAGCAAACTCTAATTGCCCTGAGGCCATAGGCAGCCACTTTCAAACAGGGTCATTCATCTTCCCATGGAAAAGGAAATGGTCTTTGGCCCTGAGCCTTAATCACCCCCCTGCCGCAGTGTACAAGGTCATCAGGGAGGCCCAGTGACAAACAGACTCACACATACATACGTGCACGCGCGCACACACAGACAGACGCGCACAGACAGAGATGGGGGGGATTGGTGAGGGACAGGTAGAGAGAAACGTGAAACGAGAGATGGAGAAAACACTCTCTATACCCGTCCATATCATCCTGTGCTAAAATTAGAGTGTCAGTTATAGATCTGAATATGTGCTGCTGTTTGTGTTTGTCCCTTCAAAGGAGGAAGAGAGGAATTCGATGGGGAGCTGCATTGAAAGCCATGACCAAAGAAAAAGGTAAGAGTAGATAAGAGAATAGGAGAACAGAGACGAGGGAGAAGCAGCAAGACAGGAATGGAAAGGGCTCAGTTTTACCTAAGGGTCGTATTGCATTGCCAGTGATTTAAGGCAATGGGAACGATTCTTATCAACAATACAGCAACAGTATTCCTGGGAGACTGGAGACATGGAGACTTGGCCACTACACTAGGCATCTGCTAAATTTCACACAAAACGCTAACTATGGCTAATGATGTTAATAACTGGGGATGAATCCAGAACGGGAAAGTGTAGTTCTGAACGCAGCCGCACATTCGATAGGTCAGGCAATATGTTCAATTGAAAAGGTTATTGGCTTTCCACTTGGAATGTGTGAAGCTTGAAATAAAGAGCTGAAATTGGATCTTGCACCTTCTCCTTGTGGAGTGCATTTTGATCTCCCTTTTCAATCCATTTCTATATTGCTAAATTTCTCACAGTCAAAGACTATTATGACTTCAAGGCAGTAATACCAAATCAATGTGGGCGTTATGTAATGGCTGATGCTGGCAGCTTTACGTCTCCCAAATTAGCCAGGAGTCCCCTTTGAGTTCAGTTCCTAATGAGCACAAACTAAATTAAGCTTTTCGATTTAGTCTCTCTTTACAAGATGAAAGTTGAAACGCTATCACTAACCAATAGAGAAATTACTTAAAATATACACCAGAGCCCTGACACAGCATGAGCACATGCATGTACGCAAACGTTTGGATGCCCACCAATATACACACACACACACACACACACAGTTATCATTCACTTATTGCTACTAAGTGCAACATGTTTCACCATATCTACCACCAACTCCCTATGGAAAACAAGGAGAATTATTACTGGGCCCCACAGCTGGGCTAAGCAATGAAGCCCTTAGAACACACTCACTTATTAGTGTCGAACATCAAAGGCTGCAACTATGTAGTGCATTTTAAATTTCATCGTATTGACAACCTTAGTCGCTGTGTTTCATGTACACACATCATGCATATATAGATCTGTGCATATCTGATTTATTCTCTCTCTCTCTCTCACACACACACACACACACACACACACACACACACAGTATATTCACAGTAAAGCACTGTACAGAGATTCATTACTCCCATTAGTGCTGTAAGTCACCAGCTCTGTGAGCGCTGCTGTAACTCTCTCTTCTAACACACCCTAATTTACCATTTATTATCACGCACAGCTTGGGGAGCTTCACACAGCTGGGAAGGTACATTAAGCCAGAACAGTAACGATAAAAAAAAGGTGTGAGCAAAAAGTGAGCTGAAACAAAATTGAAACAAGATCAAGATTATCAGATTCACTTAAAATCCTACAGCAAATATCTGATTCAGTTTCTGACAGGAGCTAGAGGGACTTCCACAGTGTACGCGATTGCTGGGAAAAGAGTAGTTTAACTTCTATAATAGTTTTGTTCCCAGAATTGTTCTGGCGTAAAAAGAAGTTAATTAAACAACACTCACAGTGTGGGATTTTAGAGCAGAACCCCAACTTTTTCAAATGGCCTGCCACAGGATTTAATATCAGACTGTTCCACTTTGCTGGTCCATGTAAGTCTACTGGCATCTGCTTTGGATACATAACATCAGTATCGTAGGCTTTTGAGATGTTAAGCCTAAAAAAAGACTCATTTGGGATGTATTTAGTCCACAATGAATCATTTAAACACACATTTTCTTTTTACTAAAGGCGTCAGTTATTTGGATTTGTTTTTTTGTATAGGTAGGATTGAGCCTGTACAAAGGAACGCACTACCCAACACTATCAGCGTTGACAGAGAAACACTGAGCTGGACGTAACCCTGATGTTGTCATGTGTAAGTTTGTGTTGAGTTTTTAGTTGGACAAGTCTATAACGCTATAACCAGTCAGCCACCTCCAGAAGCAGCACAGCATGAGGTGAGCCTGCATACCACCCATAGCATCTGCTGATATCCTGCTGGTCAGCTCAGAGACAAACTGCACCGTGCGTATGTGAGTTAGGCAGTGCGTGTGTCTATATGTGTAACTGATGTGTGTTGTTTGCTTGCCCCTTGGTGCGTGAACACCCTGCCATGATGGCGGTGGTACACAAGACAGCAGGTTTACACACACACACACACACACACATATACAATCCCGGAGGATCTATAAGCTGTGTTGTGAGGCATGGGGGACATCCATTACAACAACCCCTGTGGTCCAAAACCCCTGGAGCAGGCTGCTGGTTCCCACACACTGAGAGACAAACTGCCCCGCACACGCGCACATTTACACACGCACACGCACACGACATGAGATGTACAGACACAAATTTGCATTTATGCATGCACACACACACCCGCACACACACACACACACAGAGCAGCCTAATGGAACTAGCTCTGTGGACATATTCTCTGGCACTGACAAGCGACATGAAAAATTCATAAAGAACATCACAACCGAATGTTGCATACAGACTTGTGAGAGGGTAGAGAGACAATCTGTGACAGTGTTGATGGTAGGGGGAGCTTTTCACTTTTTTTGGCGTCACACGTTCAAAATGCTCTGATATTGTGAGTGTATGTGCCTTACAACACTGCTGATGGATTTGTGTGTGTGTCTGTGTGTGCATGCGCAAGTTGCAGTAGCCTAATTTGGCTGTGCGTGTATGCATGTGTGTGTATGAAAGAGAGGTTGTAAAAACTGTGTGTGTGTGTGTGTGTGTGTCTGCGCGCGCGTGTGTGTGCCCAGTCCTTTAATGAGCCACACACTCCAGCAGGGTCTCCATCAGTCTGCTGTCTCCTAATTGGAACCACCGAGCAACTAGCAGACCTGCAGCATTCATCTCCCAGAATTCACTGGGAGCACACTGCCATGGTGCCCACCAGGGCCACCAGAGAGAGAGACAGAGAGAGAGAGAGAGAGAGAGAGGCATAAATGGAGACAGAGAGAGGGATACCAATAATGAGAAAGAAGCAAATAAAGAAAGAAAGAAAGAAAGAGGGAGACATGGAGTTGAAGGGAGAGAGAGAGAGAGACCAAGGAGTACCTGCCTACTAGGTTGACCTTAACACAATTACTGGCAGGTCTGAGGGATAGTGTGGGAAGCTGATCACACAGACTAACTAACTCAACATAAAAGACAACTGACGGCAGGTGGTGAAGTGGAGTTGATCCGCCTACACACACTCATACCCATACACACACACACATTTGTGCAGACAAAGATGCAAGCACTCTAGCACACTCATCAAACATCACCAACCTGACTACCACTTTGGAGTCACCCAGCAGCACGTGGCTCAGTGCTATCCTCGCTACCTCTTAGCGATTATCATGTATCCCTGGGCTCTAGGCAAGATCTCTGCTATGCCTTAGACAGCCTAATACAAGTGAGCAGAGGAAAACAGAAAGTCAAAAGTGTTCAGAATGGCTTCCCTGGTAGCTTAGCGAGTGAAGGCGTATACCATATTCTTGCAACGTTGTGAGTTGAACCCGGTTCATGACCTGTGCTGCATGCTCTTTCCGCTGTCACTCCACTGCAAGCTATCTATTGAAGCAGAAATGCCTTAAAAATAACCTGTGTGCACTGCAGAGGTTATCGCAATATATAGAAATCAAACTGCACAACAATCCATGTCGATTCAATATAATATTGTTATCATTGAAGGTGTATCCATGTGCATCCATATTGCATTATTTCCAGCTTCTCAGCACAAAAAAGGCCAATTAAACTGTAAACAATTCACTTCTCATTTTCCTGTCTCCTGAGCACCAGGCCAGTTGAAGATGATGGACGCAAGCAATTTCTTAAACACGGCAACCATGCAAATCACTTTCAGTGTCTCTCCCTCAACCGTTTTCCCCCATGGTATTTTAGATTGCAGCCTCCCATTCTAATTGCTCCCAAACATCTCAGGCCAGCAGCATGAGTTAATTGAGAACAAGAGACGTTGATCTCCCATGATAGAGAGCCTTGCATGAATGAGTATCCTCTGAATAACTATCCACGTCAACTCACAAGCAGAAAATGCATTCTTTGGTGCAGCCAGAATCCCGACAAGCTCAGGTAGCCAACTAACAAGCAAGCTGCTTCAGTAAACTGTGGTTTTTGTGAGGCTCTCTGTATTTTTCCCTTTTTGGAAATGAAAAAATCAGTTCTGTTTTGCTGCTATATCTAGTTGATGGCCTCCAAACATACTGTTACCAGCAGCAGTCAACCTGAGAATGAAAGAAAGAAATATCCCTTAAGAAACAGACAAAAATGAGGATTCCCTCAACCAGTACACGTTATACTCAGAGACATAAAGCAACCGCAGCCAAACCAATACAATATTAATAAATAAATGCTCTAATGGTGAACAGTAATGGGCGGTAACACATTACTCAAGTTACAGTAATTATTACTTTCCTCAATAACGAGTAGTGTACCTATTTACTATTTCAATCTCAGTAATAACATTATAGTTACTAACATATTGTAGTTCAAAAAACAATCTCCAATCTCCCCGGATTTATTACCCATTATTTTGTCAAGAAAGACAACAAAAATATCATGTCAATTGTAAACTATGTCCAGGTACTACAAGCTCATAGGCACTATACCACTGAATGTGCCTACACCCATTTCCAAACCCACGAAGAGTCAAAGATGTTTGAGCTTGGTATTGTCATAGCGAGAGCATTGAGTGGACAGTCACTGTCACATACTGTTGGTGAGAGGTTAACTGAACCAAAAGGGGCGAGTGCTGACACTATTAACAACCATTAAAAAAGCTCATATTGTACCGGAACAGTCTGACATATCCATTACCTGACCTGATATGTGATGCTAAATCAGCAGCCCTACTCAAAGATGCTCAATCTAGGTATCCAGCGGCACAGCTAGGGGGTACGCCTCTAGGACTGCGAGCAAAATAGAATAGAAATGTTATCTTTTATTATCTTGGACAGTTAAGTCGACATTTCTAAAAATGAACGCGTCTCTCCCAAAGCCAGAAATGAGTAAAAACTGGTTCATTGATGTCCAATGAAAAACTGAAGACTGACATTGTCGACACTGTCAAACAACTTTGACTTTAAAGAGATGTGGGTGGTTTTAAGGTCAATAACTGCTACATACAACTCATATGGCTGAAATAAATTGGAGCTGGAGCAGCGGTAGATGGTAGAAAGTTGAATCACTTGAAGTAAAATGTTTTTTTACTGGGGCAATATTTTATTATTCTAGTTTTTATTTTAACCTTCTTATTACTGATTTGTCTAGACCTTATTTAGTCAGCCTGGTAGGACAATAAAGGATCTATTTACGATGAAAAAGCAAATTGGAGGAGGCAGAGACTAGCTTGAGATCCATTTATGGCGAACCTCCCACTTTTATTTCTACATGATGAACAGCACATTGAAATCCATGGTGCAAATCCTGGATGTTAATAATGCAATGAGTCATATTACCATCCTATAATGTGTATTGTTGTGTGCATGCATGCACGTATGAGAGTGTACAGTATGTGTGTGTGTGTAGGAAAGAGGGGAGGGCAGTTAACGTGGTGAGTATTAGTCATCCCACTGCGGCATATGATGAAAGAAATGTTCTAAATGGATGAAACAGAATGATCACTAGGTCTGAATCTTCATGGGAGAAGATACGCAGACTTTGAGAGCGAGACTCAAGCTGTGGGCATGATCGGCTCTGTGACATATCTAATGCCAGGTCTCAAACCATTTACGACGTTTGAAGATACTGGTTGAGACTGGCCACCCCTGTTAGAGTGATTTTTGAAGTCTCAGACGGTAGAAAAGTGGATCGCAAAACTGTATGGCTGCTGGCACCATGTCTGAAAATGTGTCTGTACACAGACAAGGTATAATACTAAGACTGAAACATTTGAGAGATTATATGTGAGGTAATAAATTAGGGCACTATGATTTTTTACTTTCATTTCTCAATTTTTGTTTCCACTTTAGATGTTAGACTAAATATTGCAGATTCAGATTTTAAAATTAGGGTTAGGTCTGGGATTTTACATACAACCCAACTCCTCTGACATGTTTCAACTGTGTTTGAATTTGTTTGGGTACATTTTCATATTTCTATATATCTACTTTTTTTTGCTCCAAGCTTTCCAATTTTCTATATCTGAACTGAGTTTCTAAACCATGAAACCTGACTGAATTGTGGGTTTCAATAGCTGTACAATACTGCATTTCAACCTGATTCGCCCCCGACCGGTTTGAATGAGTGGCCTGGCATAGCCTTTGAGTTCAATTGAAGAAAAACTTCCCAACTTCACAATGTTCCTCCTGTCCAGGTTCCTCCTCGGTCCCCCTGTGGAACATCAGTCCCCACCATCCCTCTGAATGGTTCATGTCACATACTGTATAACCCCTCTGCGACCGGCCCACACAACCAGGCTTCACAACAAGTGTGTGCGTGTGTGTGTGTGTGTGTGGGAGGGGGCTGACTGAGAGATAACGAGAAAGAGAGACAGAGAGTGACTGAGAAACAGAGTGACAGAGAGAGAATGAGCGAGAAAGAGCGAGAGCGGAGAGAGAGAGAGAGACATGTGTCTGTGATGTCTGCATGTCCCAGTGGAGCTATCATTAATTAAGCGTGAGATTGGTTCTCCCTACCTCCCACCTCGCTCTCAATCTCATTCTGTTGATCCTGAGGTGTCATGGGACTTGACACTTCTCACCTCAGAAAACCTGAAGAAACAGCTGGAGAAGCCGACCAAAATAGATGCCTGAGAGGATACTAACACACATACACCTTAAGCACGGGCATGCGCACACACCAAGCATCACTGCACACACCTCTCAACACACACACACACACACACAATAACACTGTGTCAGATGCCTAGCTCCTTGTCTCCAGCACTGCAGTACATCACTAATGATAGCTCAACTCCCTTAACTCCCCAACACTACCCTGCAGGGTGGAGAAATGTGCCAAGCAGGTACAGGACCTCTCCTTACCTCTCACGCCTCAGTATTTGACAACCAACTGGGGAACTGTAAACCTAAAGGCCTCGGCAAATGAAATTCTGTGACACTGTGGCGTGAATCAAAGCGCACACTGCCATGGGAACTCGTGGAAGGAGAATGAACTTCAAAACAAGGCGCACTCTCTGAAGGTGTACAAAAGTAGAGTGAAAAGTTAGCGGGGCGGGGGAAGCAAAAACGTTGTTGTTAAGTTACCACAGTGCATTACCGCGCTAACAGCCGCATACTGGATATTGACAAAAGAGGTATCGCTTCATCATTTCACCTTGAAAAGGAGTGTGGCCCATATAAAAGCTCTTTCATACCACACAGAACTTTATTGAATTCCTTTGATATTAATAGCCTGTGACACAAAATGCCATTTTCTCAGTGATGGTGCGTGTTTTTTCATATCTGATGTGACCTTGTTGATGGTGCTGGAGACATCGTCGTGTAATGGATCTCGGCTCAGCCATCACCATCATAGACTATTGATGCCACGCGTAGGCACGAGGGATACGGGCTACCCGGAGGAAGCTTTCTGTCTCGACATTCAAACCCTACATATGACGATTAGACATTGGAGCTTTGTATGTTGTTTGCAAGCCGTGGGGTATTTAGTGGCTTTCTACAGAAGCAGTAAACAGTGTTGATTTTCCCTTCCTCATATCTGCAGTGATTGAGATGTACAAAGGCCAGTAGTGACATGAGGGGCCATCATTACTGTGAGGCAGACAACCAGTTTTTGAGGTGAAGAGGCTGATAACAGTGGTCCTTGTCTCTCACCCCCCCCCCCTCCTGTCTCACCCCTGAGGGAGAGTTATTGCTTTAATATGAACAGCGAATGGTTCAATTTGTCCTCCGGGTGTCAAAGGACTACTCGGTATGATTACTTTCTTGGCACACTGGTGACACTCATTGGCTTGGAGTCAGGACACATTGGACAAAGGCCTCTGTTAGGCTAGAGTGGGGAAGTGAGAGATAGAGATGGACAGAAGGAGAGAGAGCAAGAGAGAGAGATGTAGAGAAAAAGAGAGGTGACAAGGCCAGCTTTGCACAACTCAATGAACAGAAGAACTTCAATCTTCTGTATGAATGAAAAGTACAGTGTCCTAACCCTGACTGACCAAGCAGGGAAAAAAGTAGCCCGACTATAATCCACTCCTGTCACAAAGCCTCAGTAAGAAAGTGTCCGCATCAGTAACTGTGTGGAGATGGAGAAAAATACAAATACTGGAGGAGGACTTCTGGATTTCTGGACACACACATGCACACTCTTCCCTATTTTTGACCCATACACAATTCCCCTCCCTTTCCCCCATGGACCTCCACCTTACCTGAATCGATGGTGGAGAGCGCTGCTTGCGGGTGGTAGTGGTGGAGAGTGT
>CABFOQ010022392.1:7531-18155 GCA_900660455.1 Gephyroberyx darwinii
GCTCCTTTCGTGGCACCGTGCAGGGCTGCGACTGTGACATGGGCCTGGCCATGGCTGATGAGAGGGCCCTGTGGCTAAACCTGCCAGGGTTTTGTGGCAGTGGAGGCTTCATCAAGAGGACAGCAAACTACAGCCAGGCCCACCAAAACCATGGTCGCAGGACAGGCTGTGAACTGGCAGCTAACCCCAGGCTGTGGGCAAGCAGTCGTTCGCCACGGCGGTGAAGAATCAGACATCCTTTCCCTCCGATGGGAAGAAGAGGCGTGCCACCTAGAGCAATATCACCCAGGGGAGCCAGCTACCCACACTCTGTGCCCCCTGGGTTAAGCCCACTTTTCTCATCCCTTCCTCCCCCTGTAAAGAAGAGGAAGGGACAGGAGTGGGTCTAGTTGATACTGTTCACCCAGTTGGTGCATAGCAGTAGCACACTTTGGTACCCTCTGCAATGTATTTACCCCCTACCTGTGGGAGGGCTGAGGGGGTAAATGCATTGTGTGGTGAGGGTCAAGCACACTTACAATGTGCCCAGCAAGCACCATGGTTCACACCAGTGCCCCCTTTTCTTTAATAAAGCCTGTACTGTCATAGCCAGGCATCATGCCAAGGGTGCAGTCTTCCCACTTTAATCAAAATAAAAATCACTCCTCCACAAACACAAGGGGGTGCTATTAATCCTCCGGTAGCCCTTTTCCTAGAGGGGGGATACGGTCACACACTGAATGTGTCACAGATTAATTATTATTATTGTGGTGGTGCCTTTGGGGTTGGTCTGAATGAGGGAGTATCAGTGGTGGGTCGCATAGCTGAAGCCATGCCTCCGCCGACACCAGCTGCGCACAGTTAAAGTGCCCCTGTCATGTTTGGCGGCTCGCCGTCAGTGGAGAGATCCGACCCTATTTAAGGGGGCTCCCCGTTTGGTGTGGTATCATCGAGGAAGGTGGTGATCAAGGATGCTTTCCCTCCGTGGCTGGGTAGTGACTCTGGAGGGCTGAATGGCCCCCCACATCTGCGATGGGCCCACATGAACTACTTATAATTACGCACTGTTTCTTGCTGTGAGACACTTTCTACCTCTTCTTCAGTTCTGTCATATAAGAACAGACAGCACATATCAATCGCCAAGTCAGCATCAGGTCTCAATTGCACAGGCTGGCGCAGATTGTTGGTTTCGGGCAGCCTACGCTTTCTGTCATCGAGGGCGACTCACGCTCTTTTCACAGCACTGCACCTGGGTGCAGATTTGCTGTCTAGGGAGAGCCCATTGTTCGAGGAATGGAGACTCCACCCCCACTGTCCTTCTCTCTGGCAAATGAAGACGCACCACTCTGAGTGGATGCTCTGGCACACCCGTGGCCACACGTGCTGCTTTATGCATTCGCCCCTCTCAGCCTGATCTCTCTTACTTTGGCAAGGGTAAGAGAGCATGGGCTGTCAATGACTGTAATTGCCCCATGGTGGCCAGAGAAACATCGGGTGGCGGAGATAATGTAGCTGCTATCGGACTACCGTCCCGTTGCTCCCTCCTGTCCCAGGCGCATGGGGATATACTTCATCCTCACCCAGATTGTGTGGCTCTTTGGGCCTGGCCAGTGAAAGGCTGAATCTAAATGCAGCTGGGCTGCCTCCCAGAGTTATTGACACAATTCAGAGTGCAAGAGCACCCTCGACGCATAATGCCAAATGGCTCATATTTGAGGAATGGTGTGATGCGAAACGTAACATTCCATATCAGTTACTGAAGTACTGTTTTTTTGTTTTGTTCTTTGCAGGATCTGATGGATAAGGTTAGGTTATTTATTTTTGCACATGCACTAATTCCCTTTAGACTATTTTCATTTTTCATTTTACTGCATGCACAATTTCCTCTAAAACATGAAATTGGTACCTACAGTTTAAGAATATTTTGATTAAATAAGGATTGCATGGTTAAAAACTACATTTCTATAATTGCACAAGGGGTTCACAAACTTTCAGTCATGACTTGACTGCGTGTGAGATCATTTACATATAAATCAGTTTTTCATATAATTATTTAATATAATTAATTTTTCAGTGAACTATCCCTGTGTTGAGGATAGCGATGTGGTTGTTTTTGATGTGGGAATGAGGTATGGGGGGCGGGGGGGGTTGTTATGTGAAATGCTAGAAAACTGTGTTGGAGCTTGTCTTTCACAAAAATCTGGCAGTTATTTAAAAAGTCAAGAAAGGTTTTTGATATTTTGCAAAATGTTGTGTGTTACAGTGGAACAGCTAAGTTATAAATGGGTTGTATTTGTAGGTCACAGGCAGACAGATAATTTCTTAATGCAGATTAGTTAGTTAGTCTTTTGGAAGAAGACTTATTTATGTAACGTCAGAAACATTTAGGGCAGGGTTATGATTTAATCCAGTCTTGGAAAGCATGACATACCAAGATGCAGTTGTACACATACTCTGTGACACCACTCCCATTCCAAATTTGGCTCAACCTGTTGAGTGAGATCACTTACAATCCCCTGTTTTCCCACCATCTCTCTTTATGAGCGTGCCACAGATCAAGTCCACCTGGCCTAATAAACTCCAACTCACTGTACTTCAGTCTATCTTCCTGGAACATGACAAGCAGACCAGGACCAGGGAGGCCTGTAGTACCATGAACTGAAACCCAAATTATGCCTCTGTGTCATCAACAATGTTTGCAGGCACACTGATCACTGAGGTTTTCGTGCTTTCATGGGTTGATTCCTGGAGCCACTACTGCAGACTGCAGGCTCAAGATATCTTTTTTTATTAGCATTTAGCTCAAATATTGTCTAGGGAGATTTATAACTTGAGTCAAAACACAAGCCTTTGAGAGCCCATCATCACTGAGACCATTCTGGTTATACTATGCTTTTGCCACTAGAGGGAGCTGTCACTCCAAACTTTAACCATGGTTAGCTCCATATGGTCTGGGAGGCTGAGGCAAGGGCTAGACGATATTGCTACTAACAAGCTGATGAAATCATGGCCTCAGTTGCTTCATAACCCACTGCGTTATTAGAAACCAGCCATGGCCCACTTTCACTGTGTGGATACATGGTCGTCTTTTAAACAGCACTAAAACATTGGACTGCACAAACTATTGATCAGTCTCAGAAGTAGACCAATGGAAAGACTAAATGGGGAAAATGCTGCATTTGGAAGGGGATTATGCTCAAGCTGTGCAGTCTGGGAATAGACATGAAGGACAGGCCTGTACTTTTGTTGTTGCTCTTGCAGGAATGTTCAACATAATATGTATTATAATGCAATTAATGTCAAACCAAATCGGCCTAGATGTGAACTTGGCGTTTATCTTTTCACTGACTCCACTTGTGTTGTGTGTCCCTTCAGACACAGAGAAGCGTGCCCAGTACATAGAGGAGGAGCGACACATGAGGGAGGAGAACGTCCGGCTGCAGAGAAAGCTCCAGAGAGAGATGGAGCGCAGGGAAGCCCTGTGCAGACAGCTATCAGAGAGCGAATCCAGTCTGGAGATGGACGATGAGAGGTAGAGGAGGGAGGGAGGGAGAGTGGATGAATAGATGGATTGATTTGGGGCAGCAGGCAGTTGGTGTAGTGAGTCCGACCTGGGTTCGAGCCCCTGTGTCAGCAAGCATCCATGCTGCTGAAGTGAGCAAGCCATTAAATCCCTATCAGCTCCAGGGGCACTCTTCTATAGCGGACCCTGCGCTTTATCCTCTGTAGAGGCGGGCAAACAGAAAGAGAATTTGTATTAGTAGAATTAGTAGAATTTGTCTTATTGCATTATCACTGTTAATATGGGAAGGGGCTAGGGGAAAATTAAAGAATGCATAGACAGTGATAGTGGCAGAAAAACTGCTGCCGGTGGATTACAAGATTGTGGATTCCCAAGTTGTGCTGGCCTCACTATCCAAATGTTGGGAGAGAAATTGAGATGGAACTGAAAGAAGTGGCACACTATGCGACCACAACTGATTTGTAGTAGAGAAGAACTGTGGAACCATATCTGAGTCTAACGATTATGTTGATAATTTTATGCTGAAAAGCAGGTGCCAACAGTATGCTTTCCCCAAGATCAAACCAGGGATATTGCCGAAGGATTGAGAGACGTGCTGTCTTTGGTGGTACATGTGTAGGCCAGCGAACACAATCGACCCTCTATTCAATGAACATGGGCCCTTGTTATTTGGGAACACCAATTGTCCTTCAAATGGACTTCAGATAAGGAGGGAATGAACTGATAGAGAAGGGGGTAGAGTGAAAAGGGTGGAAGAGAGGGGGGGATCCTATGTTGTCAGCTGTCTGTGAATGAATCCCCTCCCCAGAGATAGAAATTACAGGAAAAGAATAGAGATAAATGAGACAAACAGGGAAAGAAACCTGGAGAGGTACAGGTTGACCTAAAAGTCCCTGTCCTCACTGTCCTTGCAGTTCAAAATATTTTTGGCCCAAAGCTTGAGCTGACGCATCAAGGCAGTTTGACCCTCCACTGGATGCCTTCAGTGTGTGTTTGGTTTTTGAAAACAGTTGGTGTATTTGAAAATACTATCTGAGACCAGTGCATTCCTAGCTTTATTTTCACCTTTGAGGTATTCAGTGATTGCTTTCTTGGTATTCAGTGATTGCTTTCTTGGGAAAACGCAATGAATGTTTATAAACTTGCCGATCTCCTCTTCTCAGGTACTTCAATGAGATGTCTGCGCAGGGTTTGCGAGCAAGGACCGTGTCCAGCCCTATCCCCTACACCCCCTCCCCCAGCTCCAGCCGACCCATATCACCTGGTAGGTACACTCAGAAAAATGGCCACTGTCCAGGTAATAGACTGACTTTCATCCAGCTTTACAGCTTCGACTGTCTGAAGAGATTTAGTGTCGCAGCTATAAAGAGCACCTTTGAAATCAATTTGCATGTGTTGTTGCAACGGGGAGATTTGTACACTTTTGATATAAAGCTAATCATTAAAAAAGTTTGATATCTGGCCTTACTACGATAAGGTTAGGTAGCCAGATCTCATTATAAAAAAAGGCTGCCCAGCATAAGTTGTGGCAGTGCAGTACAAAGTTTTTCTGTCTGTGTAATTCATTTCTTCTCATATTATTTAGCTCAATTTCATAGTATAATTTGCACCACATCAAGCCCTTGGTAGTGTTCAAGTCATTATGACTATGAAGAGAACAGGTCATGTTTTTTCCCCGAAATGGTTAATAGCTCCTTTTGCAATGGAACTCAGATTGGGGTGGCCATGGTAAGTGTGGTATATAGGATATATACCACGGTTATCGACCAATTAGAGGGCTGGTTTCAGTCAACAACTGGACTGCACAGGTCGAACAATTCGCTCCATGGCCAATGTGCATGACACTAAAGCTGGGAAGCAGAAAAAACACATAGGGATGCAGACTATAAATAAATACCCCCCCTACTGACATCTAGCGGTGGTGACACATATTAGCAGGTAATTATGGGATATTTTCTGTATGATTCTGTGGTTCTTGTATTTTTCCATGGTGTGTTCATATTTCTGTGCTGTATCCAGTTTTCTGCGAAAAACTCAATCGGATTCATGGGGGG
Source organism: Gephyroberyx darwinii (assembly GCA_900660455.1). Classification (NCBI taxonomy): domain Eukaryota; kingdom Metazoa; phylum Chordata; class Actinopteri; order Trachichthyiformes; family Trachichthyidae; genus Gephyroberyx; species Gephyroberyx darwinii. The sequence goes on from CABFOQ010022392.1 coordinate 13,088, forward strand.
TCTGGTTAATGAAACTGAGCGTTTTTATTTTGCTGGCTGGTTTGTTGTTGGATCAATGAAGCAGAGTTTGCGATCTGAATCCACTAAATTCACTTCCTTATTTACTGTTTTCCTCCTTTTCATTGGTTGTTGAGAAACCTTGTCGTGGATTTTTCAAAATTTAACTGAACTCTTGTGAACTGAATGGACTGGAAAGAACTTTTCTTGAATATTGCGTAATATACTTTTTGAAAGACACAGATGGATAGATAGATACTTTATTGATCCCCGGGGGGAAATTGTGGGGTTGCAGCAACAGTATCAACAAGAATGTACAAAATACGAAGGCAAGGTACAAAATACAAAAAAGGCCTAAAAAAACTAAATACTAAAAAGAAAACCTACTCATAAATAAGCAGAGTGAATGAATGTGAAAGGGGAATGAGAGTGGCTAAAGTGTCTAAAGTGCAGGGCAATGAGTAATTGTGAAAGGGAATGAATAAAGTGCTGGGCAGTGAATGAATGTGAAAGGGAATGAAAGTGCAGGGTGATAAGTGGTGAACATTGAGTTGTGTTTTATTCTGAACCATCCCTACTAATGGTTATATTGAAGGGTTGCTTTATCTTTACTGATGTAAGGGTCTATGGGAAAGGTATTTTGTCCTGATTGGCATTCCAATTAAATAGTCAAACTGCTTCACCAAATGGAAGCTAGCCTACAGGTTAATTGTAGATCATTGCATTTAGCTGGTTTCTCAAGTTTAGGTAATAGTTAGGTCAAGTTTGGGTAAAATTACAGTATAGCTATAGTAGCATTTAATGTTACTTTTTTTCACAATCTGCTTGAGTAACTGTCCCTGTCTGTTTCTCCTCTTATAGGTCTGTCATATGGCAGCCACACAGTTGGCTTCACCCCTCCGGCCACATTGTCCAGAGCTGCTATTTCCCACTACAACCCCCCTGCTCTGCACGTCCACGGAAGTTCCTCCCACGCTGTAGCGGTGAGTGAACTTATCCCTGTCTCCCACCCATAAATCTGTCTAGTTGCAGGATTGATCTCAGGATTGCACAAACAGCTTCAGGTTCTTGTGGATACAAAACTCTCATTTATTCCTAATGGAGATTCCTATTTCATTGCTTTTCATTTTCTCTTTTTTTTTTGTCTGAGAGCATCTTTAACCAAAGCGCAAACATGTTTGGTCATTTACCCCATCAGTTTGCCAGATGAGGGTATAACAGTTGGAAATTACCATTACCTCTTCGCCCTGTTACAACATATATCACAAAAATTCCAACTACTGATCATAATGGAACCTGGGTAACACAGAAGAGCGAGATCTCACATCCATCTCAGTTAATTAATTGTGTATTGTATCTTTTACAGGCCATGCCCTTGTTTTCTGCCACTCTGTAAATGGCAAAGAAAACTTTTGGTCTTTGGTAGATGTTACTGTTGGTTACCTCACAAAATAGGGGAAAGAGTAGTTTCACGCACAACAGGGGGTGCTGGGTAAGTGAAAATCATTCCAACAGAAGTAGAGCCTGCATACTAGTCTCTGAATGTGCTCCTTTAATGGTAAAATGAGACAATGTTTCAGTCTATGGTGGATCTTCATCAGGTCAATTTAAAAACACCTGTTCAACTACCAAGTTGCAAATGGTTTCAAAAAGAAGTGATGTGATTGGTGTTCAACTTTCATGTATTCATACTTTTTCTTTGTAATTTCACTTTTGTCAAACAGACTTTGTAGTTTTACCCTTGTGAGTCTTTTTGTAATTTTCAGTAAAATGGTGTTGGCTAATTGATAGAGCTGCCTTGCATAATGTGAAAAGTTCAGTGTGCAGTTAGCATCACCTTTATCTGCTGATGTAACAACCACATTAGTGTCTTTCTTCAACTCAGCTAAGGCTTCAGTCTGTGCTTTTGGAAGGTTATTGTACACCTTATATTCCCTTCTCCTGTTGATAATGTTAGTAGCATCCCTCTCCACCAGTCAACAATATATCTTCAGTGAGGGATGTTTATACTTAGGTGGACTGAATGTTGACTTGGGTCTAAAGGGTGTGGGGGTATGATGCTCACTTTCTACATCAGGGGCCTTTATCATAATACCATTAGAGGCTTTGTTGAGACTTATCACTAAAGCCATAAAACTCTTGAGTCTTAAACTCAATTTTAGTTTGAAAAGAATTGGATTGTGTGTTTTGAGGACAAAATTGAGGCCAACTCAGATTAAATTCTGATAGGTCAACTAGATAGGCTGATGATACTTAAGCAGTCCTGTTGTGGGTGTTGTTCTGAGTCAAGTACTTTTTTGTTCTTCATCCCACTGGGGATTCCCTGTTCGCCATAGGGACACTTTTGACTCAGCGTCTCTTTGAAACCATGGAATTTTAATGGCCTTAATGTCCTGTCACTTTTCCCATTTATCAGATAAGAGCAGTGGCAAAGCCATATTAATGTCCCAGTATTGCTCCAGATCCGATCTGATCTTTTCAGCAATGGTGATGGCTGAATCAACTGACGTACGTCCTTCTCTTTATGTTCCTTTGTTAATCTTTTTATAGTAGGATCATGGTCCATGAAAGCCTTGGTGTGTGTCTTTGTTACATAACCAACTCTGGCTGGCATTTTCAACAGTGTATAAAATGAGGTCCAGTCCATCAACAGGTAATTTCACCAGGTAATGTTAGTCATCAGGTTTTATGCACACAGCACTAAGATTATCATTGTTCTCTTAACTTAGAATGGGACAAAGGTTAATTTGGTCTATATACCAATATTCCTGTGTCTGTAGAATGATCATTTACAAGAAGTGCTAGCAAAGAAATAAAAAATAAGAGCTGTGGAGGAAGGTATGATCTTTTATATAGATGAGAGCCAATTATAGTGGGTATGGTTGGGTTTGTATTGTAGACTGCCTAGGGGCACACATCAATGTCCAAGAGTAAAACACATGGTGTATATATATAAATCTCTATAACATGTGACACATATTGCTGCAAGGGTAAAAATGTATTGAGCATTTTGTATATTTCTTTTTGTACTTTGGGGTGAGAAAATAACACTTCAGTCTATCAGTCTGATCGTTAGAAGGCAATCTATATTGGATTTGTTCTTAGTTGGACAGTTTGGTAAACAGTAGGTAGAGGCAAAGAGTCCCTCTTTTACCTGAATCTCCTGTTCCGACTCCATTACTCCTGGATTCTGTTCAGGTCACTCTGTCTTGAGTCTGGACCCAAGTCAAGTTTGGTTTTATGTCGCAACTTGCTGCTGCCTACCATTTCTTTCTCTCTGGTATTCACCATCCATCCCTCCTTCCCTCTCTGCATGTGGACTGTAGAGGTCAGCTGCCACTCAGACCACCCAGGAGTTGATCCAGTGTGGGAGATCACACGCTCAAGCAGATTAATTTTTCTTTTTTTTCTTTTTTTTTTTATCCCTCTGACTGAAACTAGAGGGTTCAGATCATGACCAGTAGCTGAGGGGAAGAAGGAGTGCCATAGAAACACATTTTTTAATTTTCCAGAATAGTAAAAATAGGACATACATTTCAAATCATACTATCTGCCACCACAAATCTAATAGCTAGTTAGATTTATACAGTACTTTGCAAGCCATATGCTATTACTGTATTCCTGTCTGCAGTCACACTCCTCTTCACAGAGCTGCAGTTTTTTCCGGGAACTAGTCCTGGCCATCTTCTCCTGCTCTCCTCTGGCTGCCTTTCTGCAAAGACATGGTTGGCTAAAATTTTATATGGAATATCACCGTTAGACCTTTTGGTTATACATGGTCACTCATCTCAAGTCTATCTTGAGGATGAATGGGTCAATAGCCTTCCTTTTAATGCTCACCTTCCCTAGATGCCATTTACCGTGGTACCACAGAGGAGCTGGTGAACTAAAGGCCCTTTTGCCGATCTTATTGAAAGAACTTCTCATCTCTAGGCTCCTATTTAAGGTCATAGAGTCTATTATTGGCCCCTCACCACACCAAAGGGTCAATCCCACTCCACAAAAATGTGCGGAGTTCTTGACATGTTAGTAGCTGTTAGGTAGTTGTTATTAGATGCCATTCACACATACACACACGCAACCCTGAGTTCCTGCTCAAGTTATTTTTACTAACCCTACGCAGATATAATACATATGCTGGAAATAACTAGATTATGCTACCTTTCTCGAGGACCGGCTCCCTCAAAAAACAGAAACATTTATAGAGCCATTACACTCAAGTGGGCAGTCTGAGAAATTCTGAGATTACCTTTACTATGCACCCTCCAGTTTACCTGCATTTTGCAGGTAAAACATCATTTTTGCTTGGTCTTTGTTGTTTGTTTAGATTGTTTCTGGTTATGTTTTTCTGTTTTTTTATGATGTGCTTTGGAACAATGTTGTTTTTGTGTTTTGTTTATTTAAAGGTACAGTAAGTAAAATTATTATTGGCCCACAGCACAAAATACCATAATATGTGGGGATTTGATAGAATAGTTGATGAATACCAATTGCTTCACCAGATGCTGAGATTTCTGGCTTTCAAAACTCACTTTCCAGCCTGTATTGTGCTTTGGAACAATGACTCAGAGATTACTTAATGTCCCTTGATTTGAATTTAATTGACCAATATTTGCAAATGTAGAAGGAGTTGTAGCCAGGCTCAATACATTAGATGGATCCCAGACCTCGTCGTTATTTTGGCTAAATGTTGCTGAGAGCTTCAGGCCAGCAGCCACATTCACAGTCATCAAAGACGGGCTCTGTTCTTCACCAAGACCACACAACAGATGACAATTGTGTGTAGATCTGTGTGCAACAAACTGGCTCATGATCAAGCAAGTTGCACAACAAAAATGGATTACTTATTACTTACTTGGATCATTTATATGACTATTTAATAAGCACTGTTTCATCACTTGTCTCCTGTTGTCTATCTCTTTTCTGTCACCCTCTCTCTTTCCAAACAGAGGCCCTCCCCGAGAAGAAGTACCAGCCCTGACAAATTCAAACGTCCGACACCCCCACCTTCCCCCAACACGCACTCAGGGGCTCAGCAGCCTCAGCCTCCGCTCCCCCCACCAGCCCAGCC
>CABFOQ010022393.1:0-11870 GCA_900660455.1 Gephyroberyx darwinii
GTAATGTTAGGCAGTGGTCGAATAACTCTCCAGTAACACTGACATGACACGCTAAGTTTAGCAAGACGTTTCATGCAATGAGTTCCGTGTTTTGACATGCTGAAACTCTACAAGGCGAGAAGCCATCCATCCCTAGCTCAGCCTACGTACTTGTGTGGTGAGAATCATATTGTACAGGTCCTCTTTGGGCACAGGAAGCGGAGCGGGCTTTTTCACAATAGAGAGTTGCTTTATACTGCCTCTGAAACTTCTCCGCGCTTTTGGCTTTCGGGGTGGAGACCTTTGGAGGTCTGCCCTCTGGTCATCCAGCCGACGGGCCTGGGTGGTAGCTACCAGCTCAAAGAACTCCTCTCTCTGCAGTGACGTCATGGAGGAAAAGATGACTGTAGAGGATAGAGAAGTAGAAAAGACAGACAACAGATGAAGTATTCAGATACTTAAAGACTTGCAAAGGCCATAATTCTCTCATTGTGGCGAAAGGTAGACATGGTGGGTACAGATTTCAACTTGATCAAAATGAGTCAGCATTACTACATGGAAGCAAATTCATGGACCTGCATCAGTTTTGTTATCGTTTAACTCTTAAGAAGTATAGTTGCCCTAGGCTCTCTCACCTCTGTTTGCTGGCTTTCGGGTATTGGGCTCCGAGTGGCACCTCCTTCTCGTGAATCCATCCTCCAGCCTGAAGGAGCAGCGCTGGTCGTTCAGCCGCCTTCCCTCCTGCAGGGTGCAGAGCAGCTCGTACAGCGCCTCTGGGAAGTCAGGGGTTAACCGGTGAGCCTGAGAGAGGCAGGGGTGGGTGGCAGAGAGAGCGTGAGGGAGGGAGGAGAGGTTTCAGGATCACAGTGAGTGGTACTGGCTGTGTTTGTTGGCACAGCAGAAGTATTCTTCACCCACGTACGCTCTTACAAAACGTAACCCCCTGTTTTTCCACCACAGGGGTTGTTTTTTATGTAAGCATCTATTCTTGATGTTCTTGACCTTAGTGCAGAAGGTCAAGAACATCAAGAATAGACGCTTTGTTCACCGTATAACTCGCTGAGTTACTGTCAAGGTGAGTTTAGGACACAAGGCAAAACCAAAGTGAAATTAAAGTCCACAAACCTGTTTTTTAACATCTTGCTGGCTCTGTGTCTCTTCGGGTGGTTGGTCAGAGGAACTAAGTCCATTTGTGTCCTCTTGATCTGCTGGTGTGACCAGGTCTTGTCCTGGGTCTCTGGTTTTCTCAGGTATTTCCTTAATCCTCCCCCCCTCCTGTGTCTGTGCGTCCCTCTCTGCATCATCTCTATTCTGTCCATCATTTACGTTCTCAGTTTCTGCTGGCCTACCGACTTTATCCTCTTCGTCCCCAACACACTCTGGCCGCCGCTCTTCCTCTGTCATGGTTTGTTGCTTCGGTGGGCTCCGCTCTTCTAAACACATTCCACTCGCCAAGTTTTCTTCAGTCTCGCCCTCTCCAGTCTGTCCATCTTCCTTTGCGGGCGCTGACCCTCCGTAGTTGCTCTGTACGGCGACTGCCCCGCCGCTGACCGCCCCTCTTTCGGCGTCACCCTCAGTTACATCCCCCTCCTCGTTGATGACGAGAGATTCCAGCCGGCCCTCTTCGGCCATTTCAACTTTGACCTCACAGACTCACAGACCTGGGCTCCTTGTAGTTGATGTTTCTGAGAAAAATGCAGACTAACAGCTCACAACCCTCAACTTGCTCAAAGACATGAGGGTGAGCAGCTGTACTCAATACCTCTGAGGATATGTATGAGAAACCAGATTGGCAGGTTCTAGCATGTAGCATGCAGATGTTTAAGTTGGAAATCCAGCAGTAAGTCATGTTTTCCTGTCGGCTAAAACACTTTCTTAAGGCTATGATACACTGGGCACAATTTTGGACACATTTCTATGACAACTTCTTGTTGCTCTGATGGGTTATATTGTCTATATATCCCTCAGTATCACTGAAATTCCTGTTGACAGGTACATTGCCCTTCCACATTGCCCAAAAAGCTGCCTAATAAAGCTATTGTAAAATAATGTAAAAAAGCTACATAATAAATGTAATAAGTTCAGTAATTTCTTTCTTACCTTTTCCCTTTTGTAATCAGTCTCTGAAAAGCATCATCTCTTGAAGTCAACACAGACTGAGCACAGCATTTTTCACTTGTCTAATATCTTTATGAAAAAAAAAAAACCTGGTACGAATACTGCCTCACATGCCGACGTGACAAGCTCTCGCCCGTTCTGGCTGCCTAGCTACCTTCCCTCTCTCTCTCTCTCTCTCTCGCTTTCTCTCTTCCTGTTCCTCTTACCCCAACCCACCCCTATTTATTTGCCCCACAGTTGTCAGTGTCATGCTATTATGAAATATTACTGTGGACAGCAAAAGAAGAACCACGCGTTTGGGTAGCCTCAATGTGTCACAAAGCGGGAGTTTATCATTATTTGAGATTAACTTAATGCTGTCTTGTAGCAGCCATAGTCAGCTGCTGCTTTCAGTCTTTTGATGATGTCAGAGCAGAGTGTAACATGTTGAAACAGGCGCTCTGTCTTTCTGACTCTGCTGTGGTTTTGGCACACATCCTGTTGACTTACAGCTAAACGAGAAGTAGACACAGACAAGTGAGAAACTGTCAGAGTTAGGTGATGGCCTAAGAAACTGAAAGACAACTTGTTAGTGGAGGGTAGTTTTTTTTTGTTTATACTTAGAACCAGGCGCAGTACTGTAGACTTACTGTAAACCCTCTCTCCACTTTATTAGTAGATATCTCATCTCATATCTTTATCTCTTTATCTCTCCCTGACTGACACACACACACACACACACACACACTGACATTTTTAGCAGTAGCTTTATTCTTGATTTTACACTGAGCACAGTGTAACACAGCCCCTGCTGTGGGTGCAGAAGCCCAGCCTCGCCTACACCTACAATAATAGCATTAAATCAAATTTTGCAATATATATACAGCTTGTACCTTTTTCTGTCAATCGCTAGGGGACTCTGGTGGCAAGCATGTTTCAGATCTGGTTGTGCTGTGTGTCTGTGAGCACGGTTGGGCAGCAGTCGTCGCCACTGTGCGTCGCTGAAGATGTTGCAGCAGCAGCCTCTTACGGGCAATGGGCCCTCCAACGGCCGGGGACTTGGCATGAGTGGCCACCCCGGGATGCATGCGCTTAACTCGGTTCATCAACCTTCCCAGCACCGGTCCGACGGAGGAGACCCGGGCCTCGAAGGCACAGAAAACGGACATGAAACCCGCAGAGATATTGGCGATATCTTGCAGCAAATAATGACCATCACCGACCAAAGTTTGGACGAGGCGCAAGCGAAGTTAGTAACAACTTTATTTTTTATTTAACGTTATTCAAGCTGTTGTTTTGGGGTTTTGCCGTTTCGTTGACTCCGTCCCCCAGAGTCAAAGTTTCCCGAACTTCAATCTATTGTTTGGATTATTTAGCTAGTAGCCAACTAATTAATGCTAGCTAAAGAAAATAAAGTTATTTTTACCACAATCATGTCCGATTCCGAGTCATATGTGGCCGGGTTAGCCAACGATTTTTGTTTTGCTGTCCCCGTCTGCAAACATGCATTCTTGAAACCGTCGGATCGAGAAAAAGACGTTGCTATTGTTAGCTGGCTAAGCTAACTGTTAGCTAACCCGGCGTTAACCAAGGCAAACGCTGTGTTAGATCATGTTAATGTTAGCTATGATTACAGCTTAGCAAACAATACGAATTTGGTTTTATGGACACGTTATAACGCATTAATATCGTAAACAAATGGAAATACTACTGCGTTAACTGGCTATCATAAGCGTTGTTACCTCCTTAGCTACTAGCTAGCTAGAAGCTAACGGTTGCTAAATTAGCCATGCTAATGGTAGCTGGTCTGTCGCGTCGTACGTGTTTGTTTTGGTCAAATTGCAAGTTGTCAGTTCATGTCTGTCTGCAGTTAGCATGCTATCCTGCTATGTTGGTCACAAGTCATGTTCTTTGTTTCATACACAGGAAACATGCATTGAACTGTCACCGAATGAAACCTGCACTGTTCAGCGTTTTGTGCGAGATCAAGGAGAAAACTGGTAAAGTTGTTTAGAGTTTCGATGTTGTCATGTAAACCATGCATTTCGTTTCAGACTCTTTCAAAGTTTGATGAGCTTTGTGGTTTTGGCCCGTGGCTATTGTGTGATTTTCCTGCACAATTAAGTCTGAGCAACTGCATAATCAGAAAAGTCTGAAACTTTCAAGAATTAGTCATGATTTAGCTCCCTTTATTTGTCAGGGTAACGGAATGATAAGAGTCGTAATTAAAGGTAACTAACTTAATCTGTGTTATGTAACACAATTTGATCTTTTCCTTGACTAAACCCTTCTTTAATAGCTTAAATCAGAATATGATTCCTACAAAGACGTCAGTGAACTGTTGACATTTCATCCTCAAAACCAACTGAGATTGACAGTTGTCTTAATGACAGGTTTGTCCATGAGAAACGCCCAGGAGGAGGAACCTCAGGATCCCCAGCTTGTGCGATTGGACAACATGCTGCTGGCGGAGGGTGTGGCTGGTCCAGAGAAGGGGGGCGGGGCGGCTGCTGCAGTGTCAGCGGCCACCAGCTCAGGAGGGATGTCACCTGACAGCTCGCTGGAGCACTCCGACTACAAAAGCAAGTTGAGCCAGATTCGCAGTATCTACCACACTGAGCTGGAGAAATATGAGCAGGTACCGTGTCACAACAGGAAACAAGCACGGACTTTGCCTAGACACACTTGCATTCTCCTTCTGTCTCTGTATTGGAGGGAACATCAGTCAGACATTGCGAAATCTGGCGGTGTAATGTTGCTTTGCTTAACAACATACAGTACATACCTTCTACCATTTCAATTAAGACCACCATTCATAATCCTAATGGTCCACTGCTGAAGTTGGCATGCATGTGACCACAGAGAAGTTATTCTGTTCCAATAACATTTTATTGAAATATGCTGCTTGATGGAACATACCAAGACAAATATATTAGTGGACCCTAAAGATTTATTAAAGGCTTAAGTAATAGTCTGCAAGGTATGCATGTTTACTGATAAACAAAATGAACTGCCAAATTTTGCAATGGATTTTGATGTGATATGGAATTATTCTATCCTATACACAGAGAGAAAGAGTGAACAATGTTTTTTGATCATAAATATAGATTTTACTAACCCCAGCAAACAGGATATGAAACACCAAGCTGTTATTCAAGACTTAACATTTCCATTACTCTGACCTTCCTCTTTTGCCCCTCTTCCCAGGCATGTAGTGAGTTCACAACCCATGTGATGAACCTGCTGAGGGAGCAGTCGCGTACGCGACCTGTATCTCCACGGGAGATCGAGCGCATGGTGGCCATCATCCATCGCAAGTTCAGCTCCATCCAGACCCAACTCAAGCAGAGCACCTGCGAAGCAGTCATGATCCTAAGGTCCCGCTTCCTTGATGCCAGGTGGGTGGAAGTTTGTTCTGTACTCATGCAGTGACACAGTTTACATAAAGGAGCTTCAGGGCAAGGGCACCCAGAACCTCAGGATCACAAACAGAAACTAAGTTGAACAAACAAAAATACGCTGCAGTGGGAAGAAGTCTGTCTCTCCAGCACCACAGGTCCTTTTAAAGGGCCAGCCACAGGTCAGGATCACAGGTCACAGGTCAGGATCACAGGTCACAGGTCACAGGTGACTGCTCACAATCAGCCGCTTGATTAGAGAGAACCTGGGAGAGGAGAGAAAAGAAACATAACATAACATAACGTAACAACCCTGAATAACAGATGACAAGAAAACACTGTCATCAGTAATAAAATACAGTATTGTTTTCCAACATTCATTACCTATTTGTGTCTTATCAGGCGTAAGAGGCGTAACTTCAGCAAGCAGGCCACAGAGGTCCTGAATGAATATTTCTACTCCCACCTGTCCAACCCCTACCCCAGTGAAGAGGCCAAAGAAGATCTTGCCAAACAGTGTGGCATCACCCTCTCTCAGGTGAACGGCTGGAATGGAGGTTGATTTAACATTTGACCTGTTACCCCCTTGGACTAGAACAAACTGCTCTCTTCTCTCTACTGCCAGGTGTCCAACTGGTTTGGCAACAAGAGAATCCGCTACAAGAAGAACATTGGCAAGTTCCAAGAGGAGGCCAACATCTACGCCATGAAGACGGCCTTGGGGGCCACGCAGAACGAGGACTCGCCGCACACTCCCAACTCCACAGGTACCAAAACACAACTAAAGCTACAATATAATACAACCTTTTTACTGTTAGTCCTCCTTCCTCCCCTCAGCTGGCCGACTTCCCACCTCAACACTGGGGGCGTCTTGAAGTAAATCACTGAGTTTTTCTGTCTGGTTGGTCTTGTTCAGTTCTCTTTTTATAGGACCTCCTTTTCCTCAGCGTCTTATACAGTATAGTTTCCATAGCCGTCTACTATAACTGCAACACTAACGTGTAAGTTTAAAAATGTCCATGTGACTAGCAGTGGTATTCCTTGTGTTTCCTCTCTGTAGGGTCTGGGTCCTTCTCTCTGTCCGGATCAGCTGACCTGTTCCTCGGTGTTCCACCAATGAATGGCGAGCAGCCCTCCTACCAAATGGGAGCACAGGTACTGCCCTTTATGTGTTGGTTACACTCATATTAAGGGATGTGAATTTTCTTCATGTTTTTTTTTTTGAGGATTTCAGTTTTTCTGACCAAACGATTACGTCGGCTCAGTTTAATCCAAATGATAATTATACCTATTTATACTATTGTTACCATTCCAACTCATGTACAGATTTTTTCCCTGTGGTGTTCAGAGATCTCAGAACCCAGGGCAATATCTATCTATCTATCTATCTATCTATCTATATTTGTCTCTTAATGGCATCCATACCTTTCTGTCAGTGTGGTCGGTCAGGCTCCAACAGAGACTGTGTGCATAGAAAAGACACATATTCCTAAATTTCTACTTTCTATTTTTTTTATATACCTAATGTGACCAACCCACCAAGTCGAATTCCTTGTATGTGCAAACTTACTTGGCCAATAAAACTGATTCTGGTAAATTCCTTAGCAATTCATCTCTTAGTCACCAATTTATTGTGTTGATATTTCCTTACCTTTCTCAAGAAACTTATTTTAGGTGAGATTTTTTTCTTTCATCTTCTGAATGATTTTAAATTTTAGTGATTGTAGGCATTATCATAGATAAACAATTTAAGACATACGAGATAATATATATATATATATATATTAGTCACAGTAAACAATTCAAATGAGCCTTTCTGTCTTTCCGCTTGGCAGGCTAACGGGAACTGGCAGGGTCGAAGCACGCCCCCCTCCGCCACCTCACCCCGGAGCGACCACTCGGAAAACTCTGACTGATGGCCCCGCCCACCGGCATAAGACCGCAGCGACGGAAAGATTGACGACGGAAAAGACAGAAAGAATGACATCACTCTTCCCACTTGGCTGCAGTTGTTTTTTGTATGTTGTTTGGTTTTATTATTTGAAACGTATGTTTTTCTTTTCTTATGCTCAACGTTGGTCATTATTATGTTTGTGTGATTAGCTGAGCGTGGGAACGGTGGAGTGAAAGTGTGCACATGGGTGTGTGTGAATTGCGTGTGTGTGCGTGTGTGTGTGTGTGTGTGTAGCGTGCATGCACTTGTGGTTTCATTATGGCGGTGTAGGGTTTGTTTTCCACTACTTTTGTTACTGCGGTGTGTTTGTGGTTGGGAGGGGTAGGGCTGGGGGGTGACTGGGGAAGTCTGCATTATCATTGTTTTTATCACACTATATTATTATTGCCGTTTTATTATTAGTGCTATAACTATTTTATGGTTTTCATTTTAACAGCTCAGATAGAGAGAGTGCATTTAGTGAGTGAGAGGGCAATAGAGAAAAATCCAAAGATTTTGTGTGTTTGTTTCTCTTGTTTTTTTGTTTTGTTTTTCTACTGGGCTCGTGTGTCCCTATATAATGAATGAGGCGTGCCTGAGTCCATATTAATGGTTTGAATGAGTATATCAACAGTGCTGTCTTTTTTCTGTACAGTGAAACACCTGTATTCTCTCTACCTCTTTTACAATAAAGACTCTCTGTATTCACAGCCAGCAGGTGATTGGTCCACATTTACCGCAGGGCTTTTGTCAACAAGCTAGCTGTACTCAATATATGGCAAATAAGACAGGGCTCCCAAATGCCTTAAAATGTGTGGTTTTGAGAAATGAATGGATGTCCTCGAAAGGACTTATATCACACCCAAGTTCATGAACATGCCTCAGCTCTGCAGACCGCTCATTCTTGGGCTCAACACTTGACGTCCTGAGGAAAACCCTGGGATGGTGTTTGTTTTACAAAGTTACAAAAATGTCACCAGGGTTTCTTACCTTGACAAGTTCAGGAGTAAAAAAATATGTCTAATTTTGTCCAAGCTCACGTCTTAACCCAAAAGCATGTCAATTCTGAGTTCTTGAATTTCAGAAGAAAGTCATGGAAAGTCATTTGATGTCTGAGTGAGTGTGGGAACCCCGATGAGGGGGGGGAGCGGGCAGCATTACCATTTTACGTATCTTTGTTAGTGAGAGTGTAATGGGTAGAGCATGGTGCTAACACCATAGGGTTAGGGGTTCAATTCCCACTGGAGCTGTCCATGGTAAAAATGTATAGACTCAAGGTGTAGATGCAGTAGCAAGATAGGAATGAAGATGGGATCTGCCATGAGATTTTATGAGGTGGACACGAGTTTTCGTTAGAGCTTTATCAAATAGTCCACATAAAAGATTTATTCTGTTAATCAAAATTGACATTATTATAGATTCTCTCATTGTGCTGTAAATTTTAAGGAGTAAAATAACATTCCTCTTCCTCATTTTGCTGGAGACCTCTTGATCCTCCCCAAGGACCCTGGAGGCCCCCTGGATTCTGGTCAGGTCAGGTCAGGTCAGGTCAGGTATACCTTTAGAAACGTGCTTCATAGCAGTAATATGAAAAGAAACTAAAATAAAATATCCAGGCTTTGATATAAAAGTAGAATAAGGACAACAATCGATAAACAAGCCCTGGAGAACTTAAGAATGTAAAAAAAAAAAATCCATGATGGAGGTTTCCTCAATCCAAATTGATTTTCATGAAAATATCTTAAAATATTAAAGCACGATTAAGTCATGAGCATAAAAAAACATCAATAGAAGAATAAATAAAACCAAAGTGAGTTTCTTGGATATTGTCTGTGGGCTGATTAGTTGCAGAGCAGCGTTGCTATCTGCTCTCATGGTGTGTTTTCTACCCAGGACTCCAGTTTGGGATCCACTGGTTTATAATAACTAGGTGTAAACAAACTGCCGCTCAGCTTTTCCCACGGTTTCCTGACAGCCCGATGATAAAAGTGTATTTTTTCACAACCAAATGCCGTGACATCCCCGTGGTGCCAAAAGCCACGCCGGGCCGGGCCGAAGCACCGCCGTCCCAAATGGCACGCGTAGGTCTGCTGTAGTAAACAAGGTGTTAATGCAAACGGGGACTATTACACAAGTAAGGTGCTGATTGACAAATGCAAAGGCGTCGGCTGGGTCTGGCAGGGTGTGGGCACTCGCCGTAAGTGAGATCACATGCTGGTCTTTAGTTGTTTTTTATAACAAAGGTGAAGGAGAAATTTGCTAGATGTCTACTAAAAAAATCACACGAGGAGCGAAAAGCATTCAGGATCAATGTTCCCTATAGATTGGTGACTAGTAGATAAAGCTCTGAGAAGTAGCCAGTATGACTTCATGTACATCCTATGATCATTTGATTGTGTTTATTGTGTTTTTTTCTTATATATCAAGTTAGTTATTTTGTCTCCCATCCTTCCTGTCCCCTGGGCTCAAATATAGCTACACGAATTGGTTTTTTTTTCTATATAATATATAATTCCCACATCAAATCCAACCTACAGCAATTTCTCCACTTGACCCCACACATTTCGTCGATATGAGCAGCTTTGGGTTTCAGCGGCTCGACACACACACCAACAAATGGAAACATGAGACCGCCCAGTCAGGCGCACCGCAAAAGGCCCAGTCAACACAAATGGTCATTCAAATGGCGCATTTTACCTATCAATATCAACAGACTACTTTCTGATTTCACTACATTCAAGTTTCTTTCATTGACAATTCAAAAGGTCTAAAATAATGCTAGGATATTTTCAGGATGCTATATAAGTCCCAATAGGACTATAATCGGAGATAAATATACCATGAAGTATAGTCGGGTCACTATAGACTCACTATTTAGTAGCACGGGCACACTTTAAGTCCCCATTGGAATATTATAGCAATATCAATATATATTTTTTATTTTTTATAATGCTAAAATCTACAAGCTCAAGTTTGGCCTCTCTCCCACACCATGCCATTTGACCCCCATGGGGAGGGGTGAAGGGTCGGTGGGATGGTAGGAGGAGCCTGAGGTCATCATAGGAGGAAGCCTGGGACAGCAGGCTCATTCAGACAGGAAACCTCCTCCCGTGCAGGGTGTGAATAGAGCAGTTTGCCTCTCTGACCTGTTTTTTTTTTTTTTTTACCTCTGGACTATAGGACTATAGTCAGCATTTTGTGGACTGCTAGGATGAAAATGCACAAGGAACCAGAAGATGCACCAGACGACAGAAAGGTAAAATAAATCATCATGCATGTGGAATAGATTTGTTCATATTTACTGACCCTTCTACTCTAGTGTGTAATCAGCCTGGAAATGATTTTGGCTTAAACTGGTTGATTAGACCGGTTTAACTAACTTACAGCCCCTGAGTGATGATTCACTTGTCTATTTCATCACAATACAGTGAAATATAGCACAGAGCTGCCCCAAAAAGTAGATTTTTTAAGTCGGAAATGAAATGAAATAATATGATGTGGAGTTTATTTTACATCTACAATGCTCTGACCACACATGTGTCATCTCCTTTAATATTTTCCTTGTAGTTCTTCAAGTCCCAGGTGGAGAAACGTCGAAGGGAGAGAATGAACCGCAGTCTGGAGCGTCTGAGGACCGTGTTGCTTCAGGGGCCACAACAACTGGTAAAACCCATTAACTGCACAGATAGTGTGGCCAGAAATGATTCCCATCGGTATATTCTGAGACAACGAGCATGAAAGTTTTCTCATCCCAGATGGCAAAAGAGACTGGAAGTCTAATTTCATTCAGCTGATTCAGCTCATCAACCAACATGGCAAAATTACTGTGAAGTTCTGCTGATTCTCAGAGCCCACATCTATTCATACTTAGTGAGTGAACCCCACACACGGTTCCTCCTGGTCCTGGAATTCCTGGAATATTATGGAATTCTGCGAGTTGTAGTCTAGACAGGGAAATGCAGGGAATTTGATTAATTCTCTGTTTAAGCCAGTGAATATCAGAGCATTTTACAAATGGGTCACTTTACAGGAATATGGCAGAATGTATTTGTTGTTTCACACATTCATTGCAGATCAGACTGTTTTACCTATTTATACATTTTCTGAGCTGAAAAACAACAAAACAAACCAGGAAGGTATAAAAAAAAAGTTTTGATATAAAACTCAAAAATCCACATTTCAGAATTTTTATGGATGATGAATAACATGAATTTTCACATAAAACTAAAGACAAATATCACAATAATAACAATAATATTTGACCTTTGTTTTGTTATTTGTTCAAATCTATCATCATACTTTTATGAATGGGGCTTATGCCCGTTATTACTGCAGTCAGCACAGAGTGAGACCTGTGGAAGACCATCCATTAACTCATTGTTGCTTTCATACAGGGTGAAACTCAGCGCAGAGTGGAGAAAGCTGAGATACTAGAGCACACAGTCCTCTTTCTACAGAACACT
>CABFOQ010022396.1:0-10140 GCA_900660455.1 Gephyroberyx darwinii
GTGCTCAGCGGTCAAATGTGGAGTCTGAGTGCAACGCTTTCTGGTTGTGACACGGTGTGACCTCCTTGAACTCTGGTTAACCTTTGACTGGCAGAGAGGGGAAAGCTGAACGGCCAGGCTACTGCTCTGTTTCTGGGCACAGAAAGAGGCAGTTAGAAGAAGACAGCTTGAGAACCAATTGTTGATCAGGACAGAGTCGAGAAAAGGGGAAGGAAGGAGTATTTGCTTTGCCCTCGTGTTACAGTTGAGAGTGTTTGACATGTTACGGAAAGAGGCAGTCTTGACGAGACGTTGTCTGAGAACCCCTAGTCTATGAATCAAACACCTTAAACGCAACATGGAGTAGAGATATAGGAAAAGGAATTACGGGGGGGTAATCATTTTGTCCTCGTGTTTACAGTTGATACAGCGTTTGCCTTGCAAGCCGTTTGACTTTGAAAGAACTTGCCTCTGTGGCGGTTGGTTCACTAGTTACTGATTTGTAACTTCAGCAAACAGGTTTTCTCAGGTGTTTGGAGGAAGTCATTTGCTAGTTGCCATGGATGCTGAGGTCGTATGTCGGGTTTGTTTACGGAGTGTATGCTCTTATTTCACAACATTCAGTCTCTACAGAGAAGGACAAATCACTCCATTTTTGCGCCGGGGATAAAGTTCACCGTTGAGACTCAACATTGCAAGATTGCCATTGCTAGGTGATAACACATTATGTCGGGTGAGTCATGCTGCCATTATCCAATCCCAGATAAAACAAAACAGTGACAGCTCAATGAATCAGGTTGTAGTTGTACAATACATCCAGGCCACCGCTGACTGGGAGGCCTACAAGAGCACATTTCTATCAACATCGGTTTCCATTCAATGCTTTCTGGTGTTACTCTGTGAAGCTCACTTCACAACACAGCACAAAGCGGCCGCTGCCGAGCTCTCAACCTTGAGATGCTGCAGCTGAATGTGCCGCGTGAAATGCCGAGTGTGTCATACAGCAGTCATTTGAGCGCAGAGCCCATCTTGACATTCCTGCTGAAGTGCAGGTTTCCCGGCTTGGCGGGGTGAATGTGGCTGGAGCCCGTCATTAGTGTTACCACTCACCGCCACCGAAACCACTCAACTCCATGACAGATGGAATAGATGGTTCATTTGTCAGTGTGTCACAATATCTTAGACACCACTGGTCAGATTGTGACGAAACTCAGGGAAATGATGCATCTCACCACAGCTTTTTGGTGTTTTCATAATGACACCGATTAGCCGAAGGGGGGTGCTGCAAGTACAGGTCAAAACTAGGTGAGATTGTTTACCGGCCAGAGAGGGAATGCATCATTTGTTTATTGTTTGTTGTTGTTTACTGTTGCTGTGTAACGTTTGGAGTTACTTTCATAAACGCACTCAAATAACTCTTTTTTTTTTTTTTTTTCTTATTTATTATATGAGGATAAATTCAACACAATAAATAGTGACACCCACCTTTTGTTTCTATTAATGTTTCATTGATTATATGTTTTTGCTTCAGTGTTGCACAACAAACCCATGTAGATATTCCTCTCCTCCCAAGCCTGACAGTCCCTTTGCATTCAGCGTTTCTATCTCAAATCTGTTTCAAAGCCAGATTCTGTGATATCCACAAAACGTAAAAAACACCAGGTCCCGATACACTGACCACCTTCAACACATCTTCAGCCATCTTTGTCCTCTTCTTACAAATATGGCAGAGATTATTCTCTCCCTCATGTGCTTTGCTGGTGCTGGTAAAAAACCTGTGTGTAATGCAGCTCTCCCAACTACCTCCCCTTGCCTCCCCTTGTCTGCTCTCTCCCTTTCCAGTTGAGAGCCATTCCACAGGCACCTGTCTCCTGCTCTGGAAGAAGTGGAAATTGGAGCAGAAAAAAAGCGCCTTACTTCATCAAATCCTGAAGTCTGCAGGACTGCTCTGCACTCACTCTTTCTCACTCACACACTGAACAGGTTCTTACTCAGTGTGTGTATGTACCTGTGTGTGTGTGTGTGTGTGTGTGTGTGTGTGTGTGTGTGTGCACGCGCACACCTCTTCACCCACACATCAGCTCTGCTCTCCCTTTGCACTGCTTCAATAATGAAGGAGTTGTAAAGGTCTGGTAGGGAGCCCCCTGCTGATTTCCCCTTCACCTCCTCTCTTTTGCTCTGTCTCACTCCATCTCCCTGGCAGCCCTCTCTCGCATCTTTAGGGACCTCCTCTTATCCCCACCCTTGAGTCTGCACCAACGTTTCCGCTAATGAATGGCATCATCCGGCTTGCCTGTTTTGTAGAGGTCAGCTCCACTGCTCCGTCTGGTGTCCGACCTGATGTGTCTTTGCGTGCCGTGTCATAACACAGGAAACCAGACTTGTAGCCTTGAAGCAGGTTCACTACCTTGTTTGTGACCCATCATGTAAAGCACATGAAAAATTCAGTGTCTTTTAGTATGCAAAACACATTTTATTCCTCTGGGAGAGATAAATCAAACAGCTTTTGCAAGCTTGTAGAGGTGATCTGCATGGCTTTTTTTTGCAGGTCAAAGTTATTGGCGGTAGTGTACTTGCAGAAAAGCACCCATCCCTGTTGAAACTCCGAACTGAACTACTGGGTTTGATTTTGTAATGATTCAACATATTTGTTGAAATTGAAAATATATTTTCACTCATAGTATGTGTTGGTTAAACATGAGTTTTACATGGATTATCTTCATATCTGTATTAATATCTGTAAACATTGAGCATTTTGAATTATGTGCTTTAGATAAAAAGCATGCCAAATGACACATTTCAAGCGGCAATAGCAAAACTCTTGAGGAACGTGGTGTGAATGTCCCCCGACTTCAGACGCTCCAATCAATTCCAAATTGTATCTTCTAAGTGACCCTGTTGGCCAGCCTGTGAAATGATGGCGCTGCTGCTGCACTGTTGGGAGTCAGCCACCAGTTGTGAAGGGTTTCCCTCTTTTAGATGAATTGCCTTTTGCTCTCACTTGGGCTCATGTTTGCATGTGCGTGCACACAACCTTAAAATACCACCTTAAATATTCCCGACCGCCTGGCCTCTCTCAAAGATGTGAGAGAGGCAGATGCTCTGGTTAGAATCCCTCTGCCTGATTGACACAGAGCCAGACCTAGGCTATACTCTGAGGGTATTCTGCACAACCCTCAAACCAAGGTCAGGCCTATATACTGCAGGGGTCAATGGGATAATGAGCATCCTGAGCAAGCCAAACCCAACCATTCCACTCTCAAGACACAGCAGGACAGGCCACGAGGTGTTTTAGGGTTCTGTCAGTATGCGTATCATTTTGGTTGTTTTTCTTATCATTTAGCATATGCAAACTCCTCCAACAAAGCAATATGTTTCTGCTTCAGCTATGTTGAGGGTTGGTAGGCCTCTGCTGAGTTGGTGGATTATACTTTCTTGAAGGTTACGGCCCTTGGTTTGCCACCGCCCACAGGGCTGTTTATTTTGCTTACTACCAGTTTGGTTGCACCTGAGTGAATTTCGAAACACTACAAAGGGGAAGCACACACAGAGGCTCAACAATATTCTGCAGAGGTTGTTTAAATGTGATAGTTAATTGAAGAGCCAGCACACAAGGTGATCACACACAATGATTCGCGTTGCTGCCTTCCAGACGTTTACAACAGATGGTCACTTGGAAATGTCAGAAGCCAGTTCAGTGAATGCACCATTTTAACGGTGTACTAACAGTAAACTGTGGCACCGTAGCTCAAAGGCTGACGTATCTGGCAACAGGCTGTTGTCATCTCCCATTGGTTAATATTACTATCACAACTTGTCACATTGCATTGTGGGTAGTCCCTTACTTCACTAATTTCTACTTTTTTTTGCTGATGTCTCGTCAGTGAAACCCAGGGAACCAGGTAACAGCCTGGTATTTTCATTAGACTGATTTTGGAGAAAGAAATGTCTATTAAACCATTTGAAATTCAGCAACATGGCAATTCACCTCATGTAGAGCTAATGGCAGGCCTCGCTCTTCACTTCCAATGCCTGCTCTCTCACTCCCTCTCTTGCTCTCGCTCGCTCGCTCACTCTCTCTCTCTCGCTCTCTCCTTACATTCGCCCCCTAGTGTGCAAAACTGGCCTAGTCAGATGATTAGGTCCAGTACACCTGTAACTTTCCAGATGGATCCGTCTGCACCAATAAAACTTTTTTATCAGCGATGGAAATGGCTGCCCGTGCTCGACTTAATTAAATGAAGGAGTCAATTAGCTGAGGACCCTAATGGCGAGCTAATCGGCTGTCATTATTAAACCCTCTTGTATGGGCGCTGCTGGAGGGTGCACCAAGAGTCTACTGATGAGGCACCTCTGCTAATGGTATCCAGCGCGTGTTGCTAATGGTTGAATTTGCAAGGAATTAACATGGTGTACCTATCTTTGTGTGCGTGTGTGTGTGTGTGTGTGTGCGTGTGTGTTTCTGTCTTGTCCCAGTCCTTGGAGCTTTATGGGTGTTTACTATAAATGTCACAGACACAGAGGCGCACACACACAGCCGGTGTAGAAGTCTGCTAGCAGCGTTCTTTTGGCTGCAAATATAATTGTCTAACTAAAATTAAAATTGCTTATTGTTATTTTAGGCTTAATGCATGGTTTGAACCAGGGATGGTTGGTATCAGATATATTGGGCTGATAGCAGGTTAAAATAGGCTACCAGAGAATTCATCCATTACATATATTCGGTCCACGGTCCATAGCTGATGTACAAGTTGTTTTTGTCCACTAACCCCAAACCAAACTGGTTCTCTGCTTTAGTACTCTGAATCTGTACTGGATGTGATAAAGTGGTATTGACACGTAGCTAGTTTGCACTTAAGAGTGATTGGTTGAATTGGATATGGTATCTGAGGATTACACAAGAAATTCATCGGTTTTGAGTCCCTCCACCAGCTGGTAAAATCTGGGTCGGGAAAGTGAATGAGTAATGCTCTCACCTCCCTCAACAAATAGCACCAGGGTGCCTTTGAGCAAGGCGGTTGACCACCAGTTGGTCAAGTGTAGCTGATCAGTGGCCAACAGCAGAAAAGTGTGGTTGTACTGGGCAGCTCCTAGGTGTGAATGTGTTTTTAACTGTATGAATGTGAAGCAGGGAGTCACCGAAAAAGAGCATGCACGCTCAACAAACTATATATAGAGGTAAATAAGTACAGAATTGGCTCAGTTTTGATCACATTGCAGTCCGCAGTATTGATAATGGAAGTATGAACCTGTCCTCTCCCTGCAGCCTCCCTCCATCTGGCTCAGCAGGCCTGTATGCCTGTTCACAGTGGACCAGGTCAGCCTGTAGAACAGGGCCAGTGCAGTAATAATCCTCTATTACAGTCCTTCAGCGGCTTCTCTCTAGGGCACGCTGCACACTGCACTGCACGCTAGTCCCAGTGTAAAGGATCATTAAGGCCTGATGCTGTATTTAATTGGTTGAGGAAGCATTGCTGTGCATCACCTCCCCATTCATTTATCAGGCCCGCCGCTGCCTCACACCCCAGTGTGGCTTCAAACTGGCCCATAGCCTTAGGCCTAATTAGTGGGGCCTAATCTTTTTTTTTCACCCAGACTTGACAGTGCAATCTATATTTCATTAACCAGGGCATAGGGCTATGGTTATGGTCGGGGAGGTGAGCGTCTGTGAGGTTAATATCACTGTGAGAAACACACACGGCAAGGCCTATTCTTAGTACACAGCACTGAGACACGACACACTTACAGGGACTACTTTTTTCAAGGGAGAGCATCAAAGATTGACTTTTAAGTGCACTTGAAGTAATTTGATGGCAGATGGCATGGAAATTGAGGCAAAAGTGCAACAGAGGGAGGTGGGGGAGGTGATAGGACTTGATATACCAAGCCTTGTTTGTGTTTTTGACGATGTCAGCTGTGATGTGTTTTGGCAGGGGTGTTGAGGGCAGCTTCTCATTTTGGCTTACTAACTGAAACATGATCATTTACTCCTCGATCACATTTAATGCATTGAATGTGTTCTCTGACGGAAGTTCATTCGCTTCAAATGAGAGAATCCAATAGTGCTGCATCATTTTGTTGCATGCGATAGATTTTATTCTACTTTAAAGACATGATGAACTTTATTGATCCTCGGGCAGCAAACAACAGTGGTGTAGGCTGGAGAGCAAAGATTGAAATGGTTATGAATTAAAAGTAAAATGAAAGATAGAGTATCTCTGTGATGAAATGTTTTTTCCACAATATCTGAAATACATTCTTACTAGTATGGTTATTGTCATGTTTAGCTTGCTGCAACAGGCAGCCAGCACACCTGATGAGGTTCATCTCCATACGTTAGACCATTGTTTGCAGCAGCATAAATACATAATAGATCACGTGCGAGTCGGGCCGAAACGCTCTTCATCCTCATCCAGTCTGTGCACCACGACGAGGACACCGTTGCCACCAGTACTGGGTGACATCAGACACCAGTTGGCCGTGGGTCTAGATCTCTCTGTACGAGACTAACGACTAGCTGTAGACCCTGAAGCACCGTTGGGTGCGAGCCGTCTTGTTCTTTCCAGCATTTCCAGTCAGCGCCTCGCTAGCGCACTGCTCTCATTTCCCTAATGGTGCGCTAGTGGGGACTCTGTCAGGGTGGCGCAGGCAAGAAATGAGTGCAGTGGTGCACTATTACAGGCCCTTTGATGAGGTAGTAATGGAGTGTTCAGAGACTGACACCTGTGCCTCCGCAGCCACCCAGCCTCTCTGCGCACACACACACACTCATACACACACGCATGCTTTTCTCTCTCTCTCTCTCTCTCTCTCTCTCTCTCACTTGTTTCCTTTCACCAGCTCTCTTACTCCCCTCCTTCTCCGCCTCCCTCCTCTGTCTTTAGGGGAAACCACTCCCCCACATACAGAGCTGCCAGGCTCATTTGCATTTTAACCGTTGGGTTGCCAAGGAGCTGCAGCTTCGTGCCATGTGACCGTTCAAGCATGTGTGTGTTGCCTGTTCCTGTTCTTTCTTTCCTCCTGTTTTGACTAATGCACACATTTTTATTTCCAGCGAGACAGAAAATATATTCTCTCACAAAGCTGCACAAGGCAGCTAAAAGCCTTTCTGTGTTTGAATCGTTGGAGGTGTTATTCAGCCTTCCTACCTGTCTGCCACTAACGGTCTTTTACGCATCACATATCCTATTGCCTGTTGCAATGGTGCAGTTAGATTCTGGATGGAAATCGGTGCTTGGTGTTTCTCCAAGTGTATCTTATTTTTCCTATTTTTGCCACACAATGGCAGCAATTGAGGTTTGATTGTGCACACATATGGTGGATGAAATGACAAAGGCAGTAATGTAGGAGTGTTTTTGAACACATTTCAACTAATTGAGACTGCGTGGAGATGTTTCATTCATTCATTTGTTCATTTGAAATGACCAAGCAAAGATAACTTCAGCGTTACGTCAGTTGTAACATCCAGTGCACTGTGTGTGTGTGTGTGTGTGTGTGTGTGTGTGTGTATGTGTAGCCAAAGCTCACTCCCAGTAGCAGTTCCCTGATGGGCATTATGAGACAGTGGTGTTATTTGGCTTGGTGAGGACACTGGCTCAGCTCCCAGCAAGCATGTAGCCTGCTGTTTCCCCTCCTCTCCTCTTCTGCAGTCCAAACTCCAAGGCCTGGCGGATCTGATGCCTGCTGCTTGCAACACTGGGCAAGGATGGCCATGTGCTGGAATACACACGTCAATCATTTATGACCTAAACAGTAGAACATAAAAGTAGATATAAACAACAGCGATACTTTCAGAAAACTTCCGAGACCTTTGCCATGCCCGTGTAGCAGCAGCGCTTATCCCACTGCTATTTTACAGCACACACACACACACACCAAAAAACCAAACTTTATACATCTATCCCACATGCAACATTTAGCCATACTTTGATTGTGTATTAGCCTACAAATGCACACCCACACAATCCAAACCGTACATACAGTAGCCCCTTATTTTTGTTGTGCAATTTGCTCCTCAGGGGATGTGATCAGAAAGACAAAACAAGAGCAGAACAAATGGAAATGAAACGGTTTTGTCCCCCAAAAACTTGAGAAATCACATCTCCACTTCCTAAAGTCACAGGCATGGAGGTCAGGCAGTTTTCCTACAGAGACACAGAGAACATTTGATATTTGCCCTGTTATTTGGATACTGTGAAAGACCCTGGCTTTCTTAGCTGTGTGTGTGTGTGTGTGCGTGCGCGCGCCCGTGCACATGCTCCACTAATAAACATAAGAAATAGAAGGAGCCTCTGTTGTGTGTTTTTCATCACTACATTATGCATTCAACTGTGGTGTGTCAAGAGCCTGTAGTCAGCTCCACCAATCAGAAGTAATTTAACAATTATTGTAATGATTATAATTCATTTTCCATTATTTATTAGATTATTTATTTCACTGAGATAATGGAACAACTCTGAATGGGATCAAATCTACCACAGCCACAAAATGACAACCAAGATGACTAACTGACTATTTTGTGCTTTTACTGGCATTAGAGTTGCATGTGTTGGGTCTGGCCATCGATTCAGCTTTCCCTCACTCTGTCCAGGCTTTGCTTCAAAGCAGGCTTCTTGCCCCCTGCTGCACGGGTGGGCAATGCTCTCCCCTCCCTAAACAACTACTGTCAAGGGAGGGAAGCAGGGCACTTAACGCCCAACTCCTCCACTGGAGCAGCTCGGTGGCCAGCAGTGGGTGATTGCGGTTGTAGCGGGCAGCTCTCAGGTGTGAATGTGGGGAACTGTCAAACAGGGTGTTGCTGGAATAGAGCAAGCACGCTCAGCTGACTTTCCCTTAATAAATGAAGGTTAAAAATGAGTTTGATGAGGTATCACTGTGCAATGCAGGGCTCTGCTGACCCAGCAGTGCCCTCTGGCTGGCTTCCGGCCAGCCGTGTGTCTCTGTGAAATTCACAGTGCCATGTGCCAGCCGGGGCACATGGCCCCTGTATCATGTTGTCAGGAGTATAGCCGCGATAGGCTGGTTCGCTCTCCCAGGACCAGCGCTGCCTGTCCTGCATTCGCCCCGATCCCCTCATGGGGTTGTCTTCCAGGAAACACGACGGGGTGATCAGGTTTACTCCTCACTATAGTGTGTCTTAATTCACCGCTGGAGACTGTTGCTCTGTTGGCTGCACGTGTCTGGTAGGATTAGGGAGTAGTGTGTGTTGTGAGTGTACTGTGCTGGGTTCATTTGTACATTTCTGTGAATTTTAATGCAATTTGGATCGCGAAATACTTTTTTTTAGCGTTTGCGAATTTGTCTCCATTGATCATTATCCTGATGGACTAATCTTTTCAGTCCCTTTAGCCTTTTTGGGTGATGGGGTTCCACGAGGAATTCAGCACGGCATTGGCAGTAGCTATCATGTTGACTTCTCTGTGGTGGTGTAGAAATCCAGTACTTAGGGGGTTAAGTTGTGAAAGTTAATGTAATAACTGCTAGCACCATCTGCTGGCCTACTTCCTTACAAAGAGCCAAAGAGAGAGAGAGAGAGAGAGAGAGAGAGAGCGAGAGTGAGTGAGTGAGCGAGCGAGAGAGAGAAAAACGAGTCCGGGTTTTAACGACATCTCTAATATTCATGCTGATGCATTTCGCTGCTTTGTGCTTTCATTTTCCGCTGCTCTGCCTGCCGGAGTCTCGAGCTCGCCATACACACCCCAGCCAGGGAGAGGGGAGGGCAGCGAGGGAGAAGGAGGAAAAAGGAAAAACAAGTGGCGAAAAAAGGAGGAAAAAACAACCAGCTGAACAAGCTAACACAAAAGGCTTTTGTGTGTATAAAGGAGTAACCTACCTTATCCTGGCTTGTGAGGAGGACAAGAAGAGGCGCGAGAGAAAGCGGCAAAGCAGAAAGGGCAAGAAAGAGAGAAAGAGAGAGGGAGAAGGCATAGAAACGCTTAGAAAGAGCACACGAAACAGAGAGAGCAGAGAGGGGAATCAATGAGAAGGGAGGAGAGAGGAGGCAGGGGAAGGCAACTCTGACACACACTCAGAGAGAGAGAGAGAGAGAAAAAGAGAGAGAGACTTGGGTTAAGCTGGACGACGCCGAAGCGGTACGCAGCAGAATGAGAGCTTCCTGGACTGCCACGCACCTCCTCTACCGCCCACAGCGCTGCTCCCTCA
>CABFOQ010022398.1:0-13703 GCA_900660455.1 Gephyroberyx darwinii
GCCCTAAGTGTGTAGTAACCAAACTTAAACCGCCATCTTGTCTGTAACAAACTTAAACTATCAACATCACCTGCCCCAAAACTGACTGAAGCAAGAATAAAAATGAGAGTCATGAAAGAACCATTTGACCATCTCTATGCTGTCAGAGAACTGGAGAAAGAATCCTTCAGAAAAGAATGGGCCCAGATCATCTATCAATACCACATCAATACTTCATTATCAAACTCCAAAAACAATTTTCTGTAGTTTTGTACAAGAACTACAATCCACTCCAGTTGAAATACTACATTTAATAACTTAAATACTAAATATAAGCTAAATAAAAACACTTATAAAACACAAAAGTAGAAGTCCAAATAACAATACTGAAAAAAACTTTTTGTCAGTCAAGAAACTTAAATTTTAATCCCAGGACGGCCAGTATGTCAGGTTAATGCATTTTACATAATGTTTGTAAACCCTGCAGTAAAATAGATCTGTATATTTGAGTCATGATGTGTTTGAGAACTTCCAAAAGGCCCATTTTCCATCCTAAAGCCAAACTTGTCAAGAAGCTATCTAAATAGCCTATGTTTGGGTGGTCAAGTAAATACCAGATTATATCTTTATGCAATTTGTATTGTTGTGTTGTATGCTACATTTTCTAATTCAAGTGTCTTTTACTGTGTTTGCAGGAGTTTACAGCAAGATCTTACCATACATTATATTTGGCGTAATCAGCATCCTGGCTGCTGTTCTTAGTATCTTGCTGCCAGATACCAGAAACAGCAAACTTCCTGACCACATCAGCCAGGTCAAACCTATCAAAGGGTATGTCTGGGATCCTGTCTTTTTTTCCTAATGTTCATAGAAAAGACAATCACCACTAGACTTCCTTTAGCTTGGAAGACACTAGTTGGTCAAATGAATATCACACAGCAATTCCATGTAATTGAGACATTGGACCCTTGTTATCTAAAAGGATTTTACATAGTTTTGAGTAATTATGTTATTAAGGCCTGCTTTGAGATCAAATTGGAGCCACATTTTTATGGCTAAATCTTGTGCTTATTTCAAACATATGGTGTTGAGAGGAATGCCATAAAAACATATGTGAGGGAGGAACAATTCCTAAAAACACATCTAATACAGTCAAATCCATGTTATAATCAAATCTGATACAGTCACATGCAGTATTATATTCATTTAGGCACATTTATCTAGAAGAAAAGTGCCTGACTGTTCTCTTTTTGTCTTTTGTTACATTTCATCTCTTATCATTTGTACACTCTGTGAAGGACATTAACAATTCCTCTCTCCCAATTTCTCTCTTTCTGTTAAAGCTGTTGCTCACCAAAGGAGATAGTCACAGCCCAATAACAGACGAGTAGAGACAGTAAAAGATGAGAAACCTCCCTGGCAAGGAATGATGAAATCAAGAACTGTATAACAGCACCCTCTTCTGGAACTAAATTGTACCGTGACGAGGATTACGTGATGACAGACAAAAGCCATCAAATAAATACACATATATTTCCTGGCAAGTTACAGTCTGAAGTGAATATGAGACATTGACATTCATGACAGACCCACTGGGGTTCTAAATGTGCCTATTCTTGCCTACGGAAACTGATACAGGCCAAACCACAGCAATAACCTACAGATACTCAGGATATCTCTGGTGTAGCCTGAGTTGGTGTCTTTGAGAGAGACGCTTTGAGAAATTCATATTTGCAGAGAAGAGAAAAGAAAAATATCTTCATTCTTCAAAGCAAAGGGTGAAAGCCAAAGCCCCATCAGAAGTGAGGTTGACAGCTCAAGAGGTATGGCAAGCCTGGATAGGAATCTGATTTAAAAGGTACATCCATGTGAAATTCATATTGGTATTTACATTTTTTATTTATTTGTCCAGTTATCAGGCAAGTAACAGTCAGCATGATGCAAGAGACAAACATGTTGAGGTCAGCAGTGTGCGAGCTTGCATTTCTCACTGGGCCCCCTCAGATGTTTTTGGTGCATGTCTCCCCCTGCCTGTTGCTAAACCTATACAAAAACCTAAACGTTTTAGTTTGAGAATAAAATTGCTTAGACTACTGATGGGTGTTTCTGATGTTTCTATGTTTCTAATAAGGAAAACAATTTACTGACATTTTTTAAAAGCCTATTCAGAATGGGATTACACTTCGGTCTTCAATACATTATATTATGGTCTGGCCCACCTATCAACTGCACACACAAAAAATGGAAGCTAAATGTAGTTGCCGACCCCTGGTGTATAGAGTTGTTATAATTTCATTTTAAGAAGGTCATTGACTACGGTCTGTTATTGATATACTGCCATAGCCCTTGAACATCTTCTGTTTCCATTTAATATTAATTTAACATTCATTCATGTAACGTGATTATATCTCAGTATGGTGAATTCTTGTTCGTTTTGGCAGGTGTGTATCACTCATGATGCAAATAAAAGGTGGATTGTTTTGATATGTCAATACTGCATTTTTCTGTACTTTAACCCTTTATTTTTATTGTATTTTATTTTGCATTGCTTGTTTTCCCAGTTAATAACCCCTACTATTATGTTTCATTTCTTTAAAAAGGACCCTATTTTCACAATGATCACCATCAGTCTGATACTACTGCCTACTATAAATGTATATCATAAAGAATCAGCCTGAAGAAGTGTGTAACAGTATTTCACAAAAAAAGAGGTGGGTAAACTGAGTTTAGGTGGACCCACCCACCATTATATCCCCTTGTATGGTTAAATACACTAATATTACATGAGGTTGAATATTGATGAAATGGCTTAGCTGAAAATGGCTTACTATGTAGTTATTCATCCTGGTTGAAATCACACACTAATGTGTAATTTGGGAAAAAATCAACCAAATGTGGCAAGAAAGGTGGGACAGAGAGGGGAAAGGGAGGCATCTATACCAAATTCAAAAGAGTGTCAAAGTTAATAGGGTAAGTATTGGACAGAGGAGAGAAGAAATTGCTGACAAGGGTAAGACTGTGCACTAAACAAAACACTGACAATGGTAGGGAAACACCAGACAGGCTTGTGTGAGGGATGTCAGGAAAAGGAATCAGTGGAGCACGTAGTTCTGAGTTGTAGGAGGTATGGGGCAGAGAGAGAGATGGTGATGAATAATCTGAGGATATTAGGGCTGCAGGAATTCACATTAAAAGGATTACTGAGCATGGGTGAGAGAGCACAGGTCAGGGTACTGTTAGCTTTCTTAAGGGATACAGGATTTTTTTTATAGGATATAATGTAGTTTAGGATGTGTGAGTGTGTATGTGTGTAAATGAAGGGTTTGGGATTTAGATTTTAAGTCTATTGTCTGATCCACACTCCGGAGCAGTAGGTGGCGGTAATGCACCAATAGGCTGGATGCCAACCGCCGTAAAATATGAAGAAGAAGAAATGATACGTTTGACTGTCAACATCGGGGTTCTCGCGAGATTGATCCTAACGTTGCTCCCGGCGATGTGCGGGTGCTGAGGCCGCTTGATTCACCGCGCCCCCAATCCTGATGCTTGGACTCTGTGTCCAAAGCAGCCGCACACCTGCCAGTTGAAAAAAGGGCGAGGAAGAACAAACAGATTACAACTTCATTTGGCCTGTGCTTCCAGCAAAACAACGGGGTGAAAAACAGTGTATTGCTGTCTAGTTACGTTGTGTGACAGCGGGACTATCATGCAACAGCTAGCTAGAAGTTAGCTAAATGGTGTCGGTGACATGATGGCTCTGGTTGTAAAATTATACTGTTTGTCGTTAAGTTGTAGTTTAACGTAGATTTTTTAATTTACATGCATACACAACAGTGATCATAATGCTAGTGAGCGTGCTAGCCAGGTTAACTACCGTTACGCCCCGTTCTTCACAACACTGTCAACTAACGTTAGCCTGACGTTAACCAACTAGCGTTAGCTAATAGTAACTCACTCTTGTTTTAATGAACTTGCTGCTTCGTTGATTGTGTTGCGTAGCAGTCAATCTTCAGTTGAACTGGGTCTGTAGCCAACCCAATTTAAATGATTGAATTTATAACTTAGGTCATCTGTATCTAAGTCTCATACGTGGTTGGGTACATTGTACATTGGTGTTTAGTAAGGTGGCTAACTAGTTAGCATCCCTATCCCATGCAAAAAAAAATGCTTGATTGCTACCTAACATTAATAGATGAAATATTAGTTTATCATTATGATCTGAAATAACACTGCTTAACAACTTGTCGTATTCGTAGCCTTAAAACAGGTCAAAAAAAGTTTAAAGTCAAGTAGCTGGAAAGACATTATAAAATAACCAGTTAACGTTACTTGGTAAAAAATTTCTATCTAGGAGAATAGCATCAGCTAACCCCAGTCTGGAGTTTGTTTGCCAATAAACATGGCTCCTAAAAAGAGACCAGTGCCCTTAAACATTGTTCCCACTGGCGATGGATTGTCCACCTCTACCAACATTGATGTAGCATCTGAGTAAGTTGCTCTACTGGCTAACTGAGTTGTGTTGATATAATATCCTGTCTATTCAACAATAGACTTGTATGTCATTTGCAGAATTTGAAAGATGCTTTGTTTCTTCAATATATCTCCTTTATTTTTCAGGGCCAACTTAGAAGCACTACAAAAAAAATTGGAAGAGTTGGATCTTGATGAACAACAGAAGAAAAGGTTAGAGGCTTTCCTTACCCAGAAGGCGAAGGTAGGCGAGTTGAAAGATGACGATTTCCATCGTATCTGTGAGCTTGGTGCTGGTAATGGAGGAGTAGTCAACAAGGTGTGCCACAAACCCTCAGGCCTAATCATGGCCAGAAAGGTAAGCTTCTGATAATTGACCGATAATGGACTGAAATTAGTCAGATTTACCTCAAGTTTCTATCGGTGTACATTGTGTCATATACCATTACTGTACAAAAAGAGTGCATTCTGGGACTGCCATAAAAAGTTGATCCAACAACCAACTTATTTTATATCTGTTTCTGCTCAGCTGATCCATCTAGAAATCAAACCCGCTATTAGAAATCAGATCATCAGAGAGCTGCAGGTGCTGCATGAGTGTAACTCTCCCTACATTGTGGGCTTCTATGGAGCCTTCTACAGCGATGGAGAGATCAGCATCTGCATGGAGCACATGGTGAGAGAATAGTGGGAAGGTGGGGGGTAGGAGATGATAACCGATTATTGATTACCGTAGGAACCAGTTAATATAAATTGGTACAATGTTTAGACTTGGTTTTCAAAAATAAAGTGATTGTTACTGCAACAAAATATCACAGTCAAACAGTGTCCATGATAATCTTCAATCACTTGGAGCATGATTTTCTGAGAAAATGTAAGGCAAACATAATTTTTAAATACATTTTACAAGGATTTACGTCAGGAGTTGAGATTAGATTAGATGGTTCTTTATTGTCCCCAAGGGGAAATTGCAGTTATGCAGCAGAACAAAGCGAGAGAGGCACACATCACTATACAATAAACATAAAGGTTGTATAAAAGTAGTAGTAGGTAGTGGTAGTGCAAGAAATAATAGCATAGTGCAATTTACAGTTGTGATGATTGTAAATATAATGTTAATCACTTTTCACATCATGGTTCTGGAAAAAATCTTATGCAGACTGTTTCTCAAAAAGTACCATGGTACTTTTTCAGTACCTGT
Organism: Gephyroberyx darwinii; assembly: GCA_900660455.1. NCBI lineage: Eukaryota > Metazoa > Chordata > Actinopteri > Trachichthyiformes > Trachichthyidae > Gephyroberyx > Gephyroberyx darwinii. The sequence continues at coordinate 5,651 of CABFOQ010022398.1, forward strand.
ACTTAGTATAGTGTAGTGCGACACTACACTATACTTTTTACTGTTGTCATAGTTTTTGCATAGATAGATGTGCCCCTCTGGAATACCATTTTAGACAAGGTGTGCTTTTAGCAATCTAGGAAGTGCACTCTATAACCTGTCCTGTCCTCTTCTTTCTTCTCTCCCTCTGCTGTGCAGGATGGTGGCTCTCTGGACCAGGTATTGAAAGAAGCCAGGAGAATCCCAGAGGAGATCCTGGGAAAAGTCAGTATTGCTGTAAGTACACGATACAAGGAATATTGTAATATTAGCTGATTTTGATTAATTCTACATTATTTGGACCTTGCCCTCTCATAGTCCACCAGTTCTGACTCTAACTTTTGAAATTACTTTCATGATTATCAACTTTTGTATTTTCTCCCCTTTTTGAAACAGGTTTTGAGAGGTCTTGCCTACCTAAGAGAAAAACACCAGATCATGCATAGAGGTACCCAATATCCCCATGAAGATCATGTCTCATTTAATTTAAAACATGCTATTTGATATGTAATGCATAATGCACAGTACTAGCAAGGTGCACCTCTGTCTTATCTTATGTCTTTATACCATGGTCACTTACCAAAAAATCCAAAATATTTTTTGGGCATTCCCACAAACAATCTTTTACTAGATGTATCTTGTAGTAACATTTTTAAGAAGAGTAAAGTTAGCCTTTCCTGGTGCCAGTAGGTGCCAGTCTTTGAGCTGAAAGATATAAAAAAAATTCAATACAAAGGTATCTTACCTAATGTGGCCAACGTATTGATAGTATTGAAGTACTGTATTCTATTGATGGTATACAGTACTTGAAACCTGTTGATTAATTGTAAAAAAAAATTAAAAAAAATAATGCAGAATCAGATTTGAGTACTGACACAGACCATGGTATAGATTGTTAAATTATTTATTTTGTTGTTATACCTGTGTTTGCACAAACTATTTTTACATAGTGACATCTCCTGTCTGGTTCACTGTTTCCAAAATATAAATTTTCCACACAGATGTGAAGCCCTCAAACATACTGGTGAACTCACGTGGGGAGATCAAGCTGTGTGACTTCGGTGTAAGCGGGCAGCTCATAGACTCTATGGCCAATTCTTTCGTGGGAACAAGATCCTATATGTCGGTATGTTAACCCTTTCTGAATTAAGTTGTTAAGGATGAAAAGGATGACCCAGTTTAGCTTCTCTACAGTACTCTCAGGAGTAGCTTGTGTTTAATTTAACTGGTATGCTGAGACGACACCTATGTTTTCATCTACGAGTAGTATTTATACACTGCATCATGATGTTTGGCATGAATCTCGATGATTTTTCAAGGAAATGCTTCGACTGTGTCATCTTTTTGTCAGAGCGAGAATCTTTTGTGTTGGCCACTGGCCTACAATGTAATGCACCAACCAAAAGCCTCAATTTAAATATAGTGACTATTACAATGTAAACCTTGAGACGTGGCCTAATCCACTGACACCGTTATGAACAGTTTCAATACCGCAACAATATTTAATTTTACCCTCTCAATTTAATGATTGATCAGCATTCATGTAATGAGCAACAATCAACCATTGATTATTTGTTAAAATCCTAATATCTTTCCCTATGTTTGCTGTGTAGCCTGAGCGATTGCAGGGAACCCACTATTCCGTACAGTCAGATGTGTGGAGTGTGGGGTTGTCGCTTGTGGAGCTGTCGATTGGACGCTACCCCATCCCTCCTCCAGACGCTAAGGAACTGGAGGCTATATTTGGACGACCCATCTTTGACGAAGCCAAGCAAGAGACACACGGCACTTCACCCAGACCCAGACCACCGGGTAGACCTGTCAGTGGTGAGAAACATACATGCATGCACACACACACACACTAGAAACTTTTTAGAAAACTATTTAAAAGCTACACTAGGCAACACTTGGCATGTTGGCAGCTCCAAATAGCAGCAAGATGTAACTGTTGGGAAAATTTGAGTTTCAGTAACCCAAAATCATGTAACTTGATGTCACAAAACTGCACACAGAACACTCATGTTTACTAACCCGGCTGGTCTGTGGTCGATTTTCTAATATTGGTGAGTTCAGCTTTCTCTGGAGGGGGTGCTCACTCGCTGTTGTTGTGGAGACAGTTTTGTATTTTGATCTCAAGTTTTGATTCATCAGTTCCTTCTCAATTAGGGGTGATGGGACACTCTTCTCTGTTGCACTTTGTGATTTAGACTGATAAAACAGATGTCTTTTTACATGAAAGTTGTTTTTTGTGTGTCTGGCATTATGTGCCTGCATGTGATATTAAAACTTACCTTGGCCTCTCCTCTAGGCCATGGCCCTGTAATGGCCATTTTTGAGCTCTTGGACTACATAGTAAATGAGGTAAGAAACAAATTTGCACTTAAATTGAAAACTTTGAATTGAGCCAAAGTGCCCTCCGTTTTCATAAACCATTTACTGTCGTTCCTTACTGCTAGCCTGAAATAACAGTTCAGGTAGATTGTCATAATGATCATATGTTCATTTAACTTCTCTCTATTTCAGCCACCTCCCAAACTACCACATGGAGTATTCACCTCTGATTTCCAGGAATTTGTGACAAAGTGGTGAGTCAGTGTTTGTCTGTAAGCATTACTCAATTGTCCATTTTTTATACATACACACAACATTGTGTGTGTGTGTTTGTGTAGTCTTTTTTTGTACATATGGCAAGCAGCAGTAATAAAAGATTTGTCCAGTTCTGTCCAAGATTATTGGCACCCTTGCATTTGAAATTGAAACAACTTTCGGTCTTCACACCATCTTATCAGTTTACAACAGCACATGATCAAACAATAAGAATACAAATTAAAAAAAATCTTTTGTGGTTTCAAAATTGAAACGTGTCCATGGGCATGATTATTGGCACCCTTTTAGAACAATTAAAATTAGTTTTGTTGGAGGAAATAGATTCTCATTTGCAGTAAAGGCCAAGTTATACTTCTGCATAGCTACACGTAAGCGTCTACGCGGAGAAGGGTTTAATGGGTAAGCGTAGCCCACAGATGCTCGCAGACGCTCATAGACTGGTAGACGCGCACACCTCCCAAATCTACACGTTGTGCGTAGCTGCAGTCGTGTGCGTAAAACAAATGCTGGTTGGTTGAGCAAGGGAGTATAGCTGGTAGCGTTGGGGGTTTGGCCAAGACCCAAAACGGAACTAAAACAAACAGAGAATATCAAGGAGCATTTCGAGGAGCCATTCTCCGATGAAGTTCGCAAATAAAATAAATTGATCCAAAACAATGTAACCAACACGTCTCTTTGTTTACACTTTTACCAGGGGCGAAAACTGGTTTCCGTATCTGGATTCTTCAGAATCTGTACTGTTAGTTTACTAGAGGGTTAGTTTACCCCCTAGTGTACGCTTTAACACTACGTGCAAGTATGTTGGAAAACACAAACATGCAACATTGGGCACTCCTTATTGTTGAACTCTGTACATAACACTATTCCACCCCTGGAATGTAAGTCATTTGTTTATAGCACAAAGGATGATTGAGCTACAGCAGTGTATGTCCAACGTTGAATTTTATTTCTGACAATCAGCCATTTTATTTTCCAAACAATCTGCAATCGATATCTGCCTAAAAAACCCACAATCAGTCTATTCTCGAGTGGCCAGCGATGAATCCTGATCTGAATCCCATTGAGAACCTCTGGCGAGACCTGAAATGTATAGTTGGTCAAAGGGATCCTTCAGACATTGAAGTACTGGAGCAGGTTGCAATTGAAGGTTGGGAGTAACTGCCAGCAGAAAGATATAGGAAGCTTATTGATGGCTATTAGAAAAGGGTGCCAATAATCATGGCCATAGCCACTTTTTGCCACAATTTTGAAGCCATAAAAGATTGTTTGGTCATGTGTTAAATGAAACAGATGAAAGAGTGAAGACCGAAAGTTGTTTAAATTTCCAATTCTTTAAGAAGATAATTGTGCATTATCTACATAAAATGCAAAGCTGCCAATAATCCTGGCCAGAACTGTAAAGCATTCTTTTGTATAGAACTTGATGCATGGATACAGCAGATGCCAAAAGACTACTCTCTCCTGTTTGTTTCTACAGTCTCATCAAAAACCCAGCAGACAGGGCTGACCTGAAAATGCTGATGGTGAGTGTTTGGCTTCTTGGTGAGAGCATGACTCAAGCTTCCACTTCTGACTGTCCTTGGGCCCTATAACACTTGACACTTGATGTGGCTAGTCCTGCTGACAACACATGCAGTATCTGACCGGTCTAGACACAAAATACCAGATTTGCTTGTAGATTCAGTTCTGCCAAACCTGTTCTGCCATTAAACACGCGCGTAGTAAAATAACTACAATGAGGGTCTGTGGATGCCACAGAAGGCTCAGAAATCTATACATTAGTAGAAAGCATTATGTGGCCTGTGTACACTTTTAAACACTGAACATGTGAGTAGAGTGGAGTGGTGTTACTTAAATATGAGCGAGAAGATCATAGTGGGAAGTCAATAACACAAGTCCACTTCACTTCACTGTGTTGCTGCTCACAGTGTGAAAAGCAAGAAGGTGTGATTCAACAGGCAGAAACTTCAGCCAGTAAAACAGCCTAAAACCCTACTTTTTATCTCATACTTCTCTGCGATAAGTCAATATTACTTTTAGGGGAGGGGGTTCAGGTCCCAGGTGTAAATCAGTCCCTGATTAGATGGCTAGAATGAAAACCAACCAGGCGGTGGTACTCAAGGACCAGGATTGAGAACCACTGACCTATTGGATAGATGTGAATTTCTACCTGGAAAAGGTTGGCCTGAAAATCTCTGCTATAAGACAGGGCAAGTTGTTACTCTTAATTCACTAAAAATATGAGTTCAACTTGTATACATGTTAAATCATTGAAATTTGATGTGGTGAGTGTTTTAGTAATAAAAAGTATCAGGACGCACACCCAAAGAGGTGCAAAGTATTGGAAATAAACTGTAGAACTGGATTATTTAGTGCAAATAATGTATTTTTGCAATATTTATTAATCATGCCCTTTACACCGACCTCTATGTCAAATCTATGGATCATATTGGTCTCTTGAGAGCAGAAAGGTGCCATCCTTTACCTTTAATACCTATCTTTTTTTTAAATTGCCTCCCTTGCAGTCAGATTTAAACGCATCTGCCTGAGTGAGTCTGACTTCAAATGCCATCTCTGATGAGGCTCTTTTGAAAAGGGAAGCATTCTGGATTTCTTATATGAACACTCCCAAGTCCACATGGTTTAAATGTAGACTTTGATTTGAGGCCTTTTGTATAGTGTCTCCGAGATACGTGACTTTCTATATGTGGTAAATATTTTGTATATATGTATATAGTGTAGATTTGTTTTTTTAAAGCGCTAATAAATTGTCAGTAATAGAAAGGAGTGTGCAAGTGTTTTGGTACCAGCAAAAGTCTCTAAATCTAAAAAGATATTGATCTGAATAATGTGCTATACAAACCTGAGGAGAGTAAAGAAAAAGGAAAGCTTTGTTAAAAGGGTTCAAATTAACTCTGATTTGATTGAAGTGTCAGGCCACCACATTAGCTTTCATTTTGTGCTTGTTGGTTTAATATAAAAGTGATTAGGGTATCAGCAGGAATTGCTTTGCCAGTGTATGGTAGGAGGTTGAACTCAGAAGTTCAAAATGTCCATTTGCAATTAATGCTTAATTATCCATTTCTTTATTAAATAACTTTGATCGGTTCCTTTTCTTCTTCTTTTTCCTTATTGAGGTGAATTTTGTATAATTAAGATTTCTCATTGAAATGTAAAATTAAATCATAGCTCTCAACTGTTTTGATGTTTCATTAGGTTATAGTTTATAGTACACTTTTAGTCAGTCAAAAAATGTCCTTGGTGTAAAAGCCCATATCTATCTGCTGGTTTTCAGGGTTCAATGTCATTTATACATGAATTTCTTTTTGTTACCTTGCAGAACCATACATTTATCAAGCGGTCTGAGGTGGAGGAGGTAGACTTTGCTGGCTGGCTTTGTAAAACCATGGGGCTGAACCAACCTAGCACTCCCACACGCACTGCAGACTAAACACACACTCAAGAGTACACACTCACACACACAGTATGTACACATAAAAACAGACATAGACAAGCTGCTGCCTGAAACCACACACACACACACGCACATGCATACGCACATGCATACGCCTTGTCAGCCACTTCCTCCCTCAGGTGAACCTCTGAAGGCTTCCATCTATCAAATCAACTCTACTGCCATGTAAGCCAGTAGATCATCCAACCATGTCAGGAGGAAAAACGTCTACAATCAACGCCCTTTGTTGAAAATCAGTCTACAGTGCTGCTCTTATCCATGACGATTCCTTGTTGAATTGATTGTACCAAGATTTGTTGGCAACAGAGAGGACGTTGGTCATCATTAATTTATCTTTGACTCTGGTTGTTGGGCGATTTAGTCACTTATTTGGGGGGTAACATATCAATAACTGCCATATTGGAATCTTTCACCCATTGTGAATGCTAATGTTTGCAGGAGGGTTGGTTGAGTTTGTCACAGTTGTCACAACCATGCCTAGAGTTCAACACTGCCCAGCCATTTTATGTCGCCTGGTGCTCTTAATGCCATGACGCTTTCATTCATCCTCATCCTACCATGCAGCAGAGTCATGAAAACGGTTTGTGCGTACTCTTATCACATAACTGGGAGACATATTTTGTAAGAATATGAACATCCATCCAGCCGTCATTCATACTTTTGTGAGATGTCTATTTTCATTTTGCTTCTTCATTGTCATGTCTAAATTACTCTGAAGTCCTAAGGCTCACAGCAGGAGTGTGTGTCACACGATGCTTTATCCCAGGTACTATTACAATCATAGTTAGGTGTACATATGTATACATTGGTACAGATATGAATTTGTTTTCATGTCTGTTCATTCAGATATATGTGAATGCATATTACTTTCTGGGGCAAGTGTTTTGTTTTTCTTTGTTAGCAGGTGATGACTGACTAGAAAGTTAAATGCATTTTAGTTTCTGTTGATATGACTCCGGTTTTAAAATGTCTTGGGGTGAAGCACAGTGTTGCGAACATTTTAGCATGACCCTCATGTCCAAGCAAAAAGGAACAAATAAGTACTTTACAACCTGGAATGCACCCTCTGCTCCCAATGTATCTTGGGGTTGTTTCTCAGTAATTTACAGCAGCATCCTCAGCTGGTGCCCTCAGATTAGCTGCAGTGGAGCATAATAGAAAAGCAGCCCTAGCCAGTACCTGCTGTAACAAGACTGCTTTTATCTCTGAGCAAGCGCCATGCTGACACTGAGCAGTCTGATTTGAACACAAACGGTGTATAATGATGTATATGTTATAAAGTAAACAACAGGACATGGATTTGCCATGAAAGTGCATCCTGTGTTCTGGCAGGATGAGGGCTTTTTCGCTCCTTTGTTTTGTTCTCTTTGTGTATTTCCTCCTAAATAATGGTTTAAAGAAAGATGCTTTTTACGGTAAAACCATCAAAAGCTTTGTCTTGTAATAAATGGTCTTTGTCAATAAATGGTATGTATTGTCCAATGTGAACACGATGTTTTGATTTGCCAAAATAGCGCTTCTCTTTGTGTCTTACATTCATTTCACCAGGGGGGGGAAGCACATGAAGTGCACAGCAGTAAAGCCTTAGTATCTGATCTGGTAAAATTACCACCATATTACATAGCCAACCAAAAATAGAACAAAATTGTAAAGACTGCCTTGTGTACTGTCTTTAGTTACCACTAAGTTAACTAGTAAATATTCTGGAAGAAAGCAAGAACAGAGTTGTAAATGACAGCATTGCTGAAACGGATCACATCACTCCTCCATATCAATGAAGGACATAGAGATTCATCAGCGCCAAATTTGGCTCATATCTGGAGTGATAATGAAATGTCTCCTTGAATGTGTATCAACTTAAGGCTGAGAGGGGAAGGCCTTGAGCTGGGAGAAAGACGTGGTGTTGCAGTATGTGTGGGGTGGTAAAGTCTAGGGGATGGTGAAGGGGGGGGG
>CABFOQ010022402.1:0-14253 GCA_900660455.1 Gephyroberyx darwinii
CCCGTGTGCATGTTCAGAGACACGTTTGTGTATATTTTCGCACGCAAATCCGGCGCTCAACAATGCACAAACACGCTTGTATCCACGCACTCAGAAGTTCTGAGTTAAATACAGTATACACAGCACAAGCCTCTGTTCTAGCACTGACAGGTGTGTGTGTGTGTGCGTGTATGTGTGTGTGACGCTTCCAGGCCTCCCAGCAGACACTCTCCAGGGCCACAGAGACCGGTTCCAGGAGCAGTTTAAGAAGTGAGTTCCAACTAGCAGTGACACTCAGACAGAGCACTAGTCTGTCACGGTCTCACTGTTCTCCCTAACTGCTGAACTGTCTGTGGCCCCCAGGACGGAGCTCTTGAAACCACATTTGAATGAATTTTCCATATCGCTCTCTCACTTTCTCTTGGTCTCTTTCTGTCTGTCTTCTCTTTTTCTTCTGTACATCTCTATCAAGTATGCACTCTCCCTGACTCACTTATTGCTTTGCTCTCTTTTTCTCTCTCTCATATAACACACATTCAGTCACACCATGCACGTTCTGTCTCTCTCTCTCTCTCTCATATTTCACTCTCGGTGTATTTCAGGTTGAAGAGTCTGTTCTATCGCTCCAGCAACTTGCAGTACTTCAAGAGGCTGATTCAGATCCCACAGTTGCCGGAGGTGAGGACTCCCTTCCTTAAATCCATCCTGCGTTTTTCACCATCTCTAGATTCTAACCTCCAAGTCGAGTGTTTAAAGAATCAGTTTACCTGTTAGTCTCAAAACTATTTTCCATCTACAAGCTCTACGCTTGGATAATTGGTAAGTTTATATACCAGTTATGAATAGTCTTTTCTCCTGGATTGGGGCCTGGGTGTCCTTCAGTTTCTTATATCAATCACAGCTGTTAAAAAAGGGAGTACTTCACTCTCTTAACCCTTCCCAATCATCTTTGTTTTAGTGTTTCTTTCAGGTTCTCATATCAACATCCTCTTTTTCAGTGTAATGCCATGGCAACGGTATATATATATATATGTGTCTATATATATATTGTTGATGTAAAAACGTTTCTCTAAACCTCATTATGCCTCTTAGAATTATCCCAACTTCCTGTGTGCATTTTTCTTATCTCACTAGAGTGAACATCTTATCTGTTTTTTGACTCCAATGGCCAAAAAGTGTTAAACATTCAGACTACATAACCAGAAATACAAATACCACGAAGAGACTGAGGCTACGTTCGCACCACAGGCCTTCACGCTCAATCCGGAATCGCTGCTCACATCTGATATTTTTTTTTGTGGATGACTGTTCATGTCTGTTCTAGGATGTAACACACATCAGATACCAATATGAACTGACAGCGATGTCAAAAAGACACGCATGCACAGAGGAATAACAAAAGACGCAGCATATGTTTTTGCACTTACACTTCTCCCGCTCTCTACCAGTTAACATGGGAGGCACTCCAATATTGTTTGGGACATATGTCGGGTGTGGTATGTGCATTTGAGTTTTGACATTTAGGCTACTCCCTAAATACCAGACAAGTCGGCTGTTGCGCTTGCTTTCCATTGTTGTGTCTCGTTGCCATCCACGCTACTGCTGGCTCGGTCAAGCGGACACGGCAACGCTGACAAATTGTCTCAGGATCTGATTTTGAACCACATGTCCATGTGTGCTCTATGCAGTTTTGGCTGTTAACACTGATTTTAAAGTATCAGATCTGTGTTACATGTGAGCAGAAAAAATCAGAACACGTTAAGGTGCATTGTGAACATAGCCTAGCCTGGAGATTTCTGTGGGATACAGATAATGTGTTGACATTTAAGGATCATTTACAGTCAGCCTGACTCAATGTTCTCCTTCCCCTTCATGCTACTGTGAGGCCAAATAGAAACTAATGGAAAAAAAATATTTTTAGTTCTGTCAAAAATATGCTCTCTCTCTCTTCCTGCCAGAACCCTCCTAACTTCCTGCGTGCTTCGGCTCTGTCAGAGCACATCAGCCCAGTGGTAGTGATCCCTGCCGAGTCGTCGTCCCCCGAGTCAGAGCATGTGGTGGAGACAGAGGACCTGGTGGACACAGAAATCCCTGTGCTGCCGGTAACTAAACGAGACAAGCATCCCTTAAACTCACCCTTGTAAAACTAATGCATCAGTTTTGTAGCTGCTCGGCTCCCGGGCTGGATACTGTAGTAAGTCAGTGATCAATAATTAAGAGGGATAAGAGAAATGTTTGGTTCTGATCTAGTAGGGAGGGAGAAGATGCACGCAGATAAATCGGGGGTGGAAAAACACGTGGAAATAACCCGCTAGCAGGGCGCACACTTCTGGACTCCCATCCAAACCATATATTTTTAGATTCTTGGTAACTCTAAACATTTATATCTTAGCCTGTCATAATGTTAACTATGTTAACTTTTACATAGCTGTCAGTAGACTGTAAACTAGAATGAATGAATTTCCTTATAATGCTAACAAGTATTAAGAGAAAGTGGCAGTATTGCTATTAAGTTCACTGTACTCCACCAGTACATCCATAGCCTGTGTGTCTCTGTAGTGTGAGTAGGAATTTCAGGAGTTTTTTCCAGGCAATAAAATGGCTTCAATGTAAGACTTACTGTAGATAATTCTGGGTTTGTTTTTCCCTTTATACTTTATTTTTGTTTTAAACACCAAGGCTGCAGTGGAGACCAAGTTTGATGACCTGTTTGGCACCTCGGCTGCTACAGACCCCTTCAACTTCAACAGTCAGAATGGCATGCGCAAGGATGACAAGTAAGGCTTTTATTTGAGTTATTTTTGCATTATGTTTAAAAGACGACAAGACACAATTATAAACTTAGAAAGGAACATGCATGGGACCAAATCAAACAAAAAAATCATAGGTGGCACTCTCTATACAGTTTTTTTTGTTTCTGCCTTTGATGAAGGATGTTTTTTTTTCTGTGTCCATCAGAGACCGACTGATCGAACAGCTAACCAGGGAGATCCAAGCCCTCAAGGAAGAACTGGAGTCTTTTAGACTGGAGGTAAAGAGGAAGAGGATTTAGGCTGTGTGTCTACTGAGAACCTCTCATATTGCACAGGCTCCGATTTTCAACATACTCTCAATGGAGAGGAAAGGTTGTTGGGTCTTTCCAACTGTACCGAGAGCTTAGAATGGTTTTAGCGTTCAGAGCGCCGAGCATTTGAAGTTAAAGCAGTTTAAATTTTTAGCAAAAGTGGACACAACACACACACACAAAGGAGTTGAGGTATAAAAGTCCTCGGGAAGTGAATCACCTTTTATCTGTCTCCATCTTTCTCTCCCTACCACATTCCCTCTCCTTCCTCTCCCTCTCTCTTCCTCCTCTATCACCCTTCCCCTCTGCCAGAGTGGTCGGTTGTGCCAGGCGCTGAGGGGGCGTGTCAATGAGTTGGAGGCGGAGCTAGCAGAGCAGAGCCACCTGAGGATGCAGGCTGTAGGGGAGAGCGAGTTCCTCAAGGCAGAGCTGGACGACCTGCGCAGGGTCAAGGAGGACACGGAGAAGGAGCAGCGGAGCCTCACCGAGATAGAGAGTGAGACTGGACATACTTTTGCTTCTCTGCCACCCTGGCAGACAGATGGGTAGAATTCAGATCACAGAAAAAGTACAATAAGTTGACTTCAAATAGTTTCATGCAGTTCTTCCAACTTTCTGGTCCTCACTGTATTTTCCAATGTGACAAATTCCACCCATCTGGCACCTTAGTAGGTGAAAACACACCCTAAACATTGTTTACAAATGCTATTTGGCCCAGGTCTGGGTTCTACACTGGGTGCCATGTTACTCCCACGTCTATAGAACAGGGATTTGATTTAAACATGTTATGGACACACCACTGCTGTTATTTCCAATGGAGGTTTCCTGTTTTTCTTTTTTAAACTCCATTGTTTCCAGATTCTTTTGTCTCGTCTTGGTCACATCCGTGATTCAACTAAGAGGTGTTGACTGCTGATGTGTAGTAATGTCCTCCATAATGTCACTGTGGAGAGATGCCAGGTGGTCACTTAGTAGTGAAGTGGAGCTAACATGGCTGCCAGTGGCATCTGCAGTGTTCAAAGACTGTCAGTCAACAGCTCCTCTTGTGCTTTTATTTTCAGTAGCAAGAACCCACTCTGCACTGAACGCACTTTACAGGAGACGCCTACTGTTCTTGAAATTCAAATGACGTTGATAAATAAATAACACTGAACTGGGTTTGATACACGTTTTATATATACATACGTCATTTGGTGGATGCTTTCACCATGCACGGCCCCTAGCTGTTTCAGTGTCATTCTCTCTACCCGTTGAGCAAAACGGGACCAGAAACCAAACAGGAAGCTGCAATTTAAAAAAACAACAAACAAAAAACAACAACACATCCATTAATTGCTCATATAGTTGAGCTGTAAGTGTGACGATGAGAATGGAAGGAGAAGGATCATCTGATGTGACTAAGCTAGGCCTTTAATCTAGCAGCGCTGGTTGGTTGCAACGATACACCTGCAGTTTCCTCACATTCTGCAGTCGGTTACTACTTCCCTCCTCATGTCGGTTGTTGTGCTGATAATTGTGTTTGTGTGTGTCTCTTACCAGAAAAAGCTCAGGCCAATGAGCAACGCTACACCAAACTGAAGGAGAAGTACACAGAGCTGGTTCAGAGTCATGCAGACCTGCTGAGGAAGGTGAGGAAGACTGCTCTCACTTCTTCACTTTTCCTAGCACCCTCCTCTAAAACATAGTACCCTTCTCCAAGTCCTATTACCTTCAAGATAAATTAAATGCTGTGTGTGTGTGTGTGTGTGTGTGTGTGTCTGTGTCTGTGTCTGTGTCTGTGTCTGTGTGTGTGTGTAGAATGCAGAGGTGACCCGGCAGATGACGGTGGCGCGGGCAGCGCAGGACGAGGTGGACGCAGTGAGGAAAGAGATGCAGGAGAAGGTGAAGGCTGCCCAGGACGTTGCAGACAGACAGGTGAGGGATCTCTCTGTCTCTCTCTGTGTGTCAGTCAGTTTGAATTCAAAGTGCTTTATTTGCATGGCAAAATTTGCCTCACGTTGCTAAAACAGATGTGAGATAACAGTATAACACTTGCAGAAGCACAAATAGCAGCCAAAGTAAAACTGACATATACATCCATACTTAACTTCAGTTGTACAAAAACGTGTAACATTCACTGAATATCAGATGTGAGCTATCTGACATGAGATGTTGACTCTTGTTCCCCAGGAGAGGGACCAGCTGGAGCAGCTTGAGGAGCTCCAGAGAGAGCTGCTCTCCAGCAGGGCAGAGCTGAACACCCTCAAAAGCACCATGGCTTCATCACAGCAGGTCACTCTCCCCTTTATACATCCCCACTGCGCTCCTTTCACAACAAGATTTCTTGAACTGGCTAACTAGGCACCACAGTTGTTGGTAAAAGTTGTTGAACTGGTTGATAAAGTACTAAAGTTTCTATCCAGTTTAAAATTTTAACACCAAGGAAGTCTGGAAAAAGATTAATGAAATGTACTTTTTCACCCTAAATAATAGATCTGGCATGTTCCTAATGGAGAAAATCTTATAATTGACATCTGCCCTCACACACTCCCGTTCCACTCATACAGTTTTTGACTGTCAAACGCTTCCCCCTGAAATGATATTTCACTTCTGCAAAATATTTACCTTTTTAGCGCACTTACTTGCTGAACCACACAAATCGGCCGCTCTCAGGAACTGTTGTGAGACCACTTTCTTCCACTTTTGAAAACCTTGTCTAAAATTGTTCTTCTAACATATTTACCAAGGAAAATTACACCTGCTGGGTGATATTATTTCATCATGCTGCTATGGTGTTGGCACAGGGGCTAGTAACATCTTATCCTGTGTCCTGGCTGTAACTATTCAAGAACAAGTTTTACCTGGTTGGAATTGTATTCAGAGCTGGGGGGTGAAAAACAAACTCCTGACTACAAACGGTGACAGCGGATCCCCGTGGCAGCTAACGGTAGAAGTCGACTCCCCCTGAACTTCTATGAATGTGTGCAAGCTCAAAAGTGAAATGTTCCACTGTAGTGAAGTACCACCTTAAACTCTGTCACCCTCACACACTCTTCCATTACAAAGCGTTTTCATACTCCTTTTCCTCGTCAGACTCCCTCTGCCTCTCTTCTCCGCAGACGACTGTCACTCCCTCAGTTTCAGTTTGTCTTTGTTCATGTCAACTCTACTCTGAGTCACTGACTGATTTTTATACTGTACCCATTTCAAAGTCTCTGACAGATGCCTAAAATTCTGAATGTGTTAAATATTGGATTAGAGTAAGCTTTGAACCAAAGCAGTTTCTTCCAGATTTGATGCAGCAGTACAACTCTTAAATATCTACAATTGAATGTTGGAAGATTGTTTTTAAATCAGAATATTGTAGCAAATCTTCTTTAACCTTCTACTTTTCCCCCTTAAGCTGCTCACAATCTGAATGGGCAGTCATTAGCCACTTCTGCACCACCGAGCCAAGTGAGACTTGCCAGGGCCAAATCAAAATGTTTACAACAGGGGATTGAAAGTATTATAAGCTTATTTGAAACCATAGCCTAGAATAAAAACACAGAAGCCATAAAACCGTAAAAACACCAGGCCTAAGCTTCACAGTCTTATGGACTAATGGAATTGGTTAATGGGAATTTGTTACTTGTTTTAGTTTTCAGCATAGTCTTATTGGTGCATAGTCTTAGTAGTGCAGCTTAGCATCTTTTACCTAGCATCCTTGCCTGTAATGTTGAATGTCTGAAGATATAAAAGTGTGCTTCAAAACTTCTAAAACTTGTTGCCAGCAGCATGCAAAATATTGAGAGAAATGTTTTTGTGGAGTTAATTGAATGACAGACGTTTTTTCGTACATGCACAACAATTCCCCTCTGTCTCTCGTCCGTCTCTCAACCTCTCAAATTCACGTCACCCTATTTTTGTAGCCCCTGCTCATCGACTGTCACCCTTTTTGTCCGCCTCACATATCTCTGTAATCTCCAGACTCTCTTTTTCACACATAGCCCACGTTCTGCTGCTGTGTAACGTGCCTCCAGTCTCCATCTCTCACAAGCTCATGTTGTAGAGCCAATTTACATCCATATCCTTAACAAGTCTGCTTCTCCTTCATCTCTTAACACCTCTTCCATTCTCTGCCAACCTGCTGGCACACAGGCTGTAAGTCTATTACCCGATTCACTCTTCTTTTTTTTTACACTTTTACTTGCCATTTCATGTCTTCACCTCCTTAAACTCCTGATCACAAAAAGAGGATACATTATTATCCACCTCGGACAGAAATATCACTGTTTTCGCCCGCCAAGACAGCAACACACACACTGGCAGTACACAAGATCTGATGTAGCTGCCATTTTGCTGTGCCATAATTCAGAGTTGTTCCATCACGGCCAAGCAAAGACAGAATTTCATGACATTCACTTAAAAACAAAGTAAAAACTTAATCCTCACCCTATCCTTAACCTGGCTGGAGAATAGACGCCTTTCTCTAACCTTAAATAGAGACAAAAGATTGTGATAATCAGTGTTTAAAAAGTTTTTTTTAACTTTGTACCTTAGTCAGAAAGTTAAAATCATAATTATGGCGTTGTGCCATAAGAGAGGTCAGCGCGCTCATATCACATATTATCTTAACTAAGGGCGCACTCACACTAAGCTATCTGTACCCTGCCCGAGGTTGACGGTTGACCCCCAAAGTCCGGTTCGTTTGACTAGTGTGATCGCTCCGTACGGTTCGCTTAACCGTGCCCGGGCCCGCTTGAAGAGGTGTGCTCGGGCACGGTTCACTTGGAGTCGGCACAGTGTGATCGCTAATCGTGCCGGAGCACAGATCCCGAACATATCAACAGCAGCTGACATTGAGGGAGGAATTTGCGGCTTTACTCCCAACTACAATTCACGTCCATCAATAAATCATCGATTTTATGGGACAGTCGCCTCATTGACATGTTCGGGATCCGAAGGGAGCACACCTCTTCAAGCGGGGAGCGGAGCGATCACACTAGTCAAACGAACCAGACTTTGGGGGTCAACCGTGCTCGGGCACGGTACGGATGGCCTAGTGTGAGTGCGCCCTAAGTCTTGTTTCTGCACCAATGTTACAAGACAAACTCCTGCACATTTATTGTACTTAAATCATTTTGATTGATTTCCTCCTCCATTGTTAACTTTGTTTCTCTTTCTCCCTCCATCTCTCCATCCAGTCAAGTGAAGTACTGAGCACTCAGCTGTCCACCTTGGAGTCCAAGAAGGCAGAGCTAGTGGAATCCTTGTCTAATAAGGAGGCGGAGCTGGCTGGTCTGGGGGAGGAGCTACAGCGAGTCCAGAGCTCATTGGCCAGTGAGAGGGAGAGTGGGGTAAAGACAGCTGAGGCCCTTCAGAACCAACTCAATGAGAAGGTGAGTTGCTGTTGGTTCAAAGGTCGTTATTGAGCGTTTTCAGGTAGACATCGTATTCAGTTCAGAGACAGGAGGGAGAAAGATGGGATGGCATATAATGGTGTTTGATATGTAGGCTGACAACCAGTGTGTCCATGTGAGCTTGGGTGTAATTAGTTCAAACGTGCCTTTCTTATGTGTGATTACGTGTGCACAGGAGAGCCGGGAGCAGGCATTAGAGAGCCAGCTGGTAGCAGCTCGCTGGTCCAGTCTGCTGGGAGCGGTGGAAGAAGCACAGAGGATCATCGAGGACTCCCTGGCTCAGATAGACGACCCAGCACACATTAGCTGCACCAGCTCCGCAGGTCAGAAACTGACTCCCACATACACAGCGTTGGAACGTGTGTGTGTGTGTGTGTGCGTGTGTGCGTGTGTGCGTGTGTGCGTGTGTGCGTGTGTGCGTGTGTGCGTGTGTGTGTGTGTGCGTGTGTGCGTGTGCGTGCGCGTGCGTGCTTATTTCTCAGTATAATTATGTCCCATCTTGCTGTGCTATTGCCCTTCTGTTTTTATGTGTGTCACTGTCTGATTGTCTGTCTGTCTGTCTGTAGACTACCTGGCCTCCAGATGTCAGGCCTCCTTGGACTGCATGGACCGACTCCATTCTGCCAGAGAGACCTTCCTGGCTGACAACACAGGTCAGGGCCCACAGTCCCATACCCTGATGAATGCCATGGGGGGGAAAGGTTTAGACACTTTTAAACTGAAATCAAACCACGTCACCACCATAAGGCCTTTTAACTGATCTTCCAGTACCTTGGATCCCTTTTGGACTAAGCATAATTCATATTTGATTCATAGACTCCAAAGGTGTCATTGTCATGATGATTTCATCCTCCATTGACTGTTTGTTTTTGTGCAGGCGTGTCGGAGCTGGTACGAGTGGTGGCTCAGTGTGGCCACCTGGTGGGTGACACCATCGTTCAGGGAAGCGCCACCTCCCACATGGTGCCTGTGGAGCAAGCCGATGGTATGTTAGCTTACTGCCTCCTGATTTTCATGCCCTTCATGTGAAAACTGCTCATTTACTATATTTGTTAAAAATTGTAAACACAGAAATCTAGGCCCCATACCAGCACTGCTGTTTCCGAACGGTCAACAAAATATGTTACACCAAAAATATAGTCTCCATGGTTACGTTATTAGTTTAGTGGAGAGAAAAATAAATTAAAAGATTGGGGGGGGGGGGTTGTATTGTATTTTCATTGTTATTGTATACATAAAAAGTCACCACAATGCAGGAAGTAAGGTCTCTGAGTCTTAAAACTTTCCAGAGGAAACCGCTTGAGTCCATATTTCTGGACTCAAGGTTAGCAGCTAGAGCCTGTGTGAGAGTGTGAGAGAGAACTAGATGGTAGTCTCTCATTCTATCCTGAGTATTTATAACTGATGAGAGAGTCGTTCAGATATCTTCATGCAATCTTCATGTAATAATCAATTTCATATCACATATTGTCTCCATATTTTACTGGGATATATCATTTTATCAAGGTATTGTGAAAATAATGTCCCGGGGATATGAGTCGGTCATGAAGCCTTGTTTATATTATTGTACGAATTCCTGCTGTTAAGAGCAGAAATTGTTTTTAAAGAAATCAAATAAGTTTGTTAAGTTCATCTGGTCAGCCAAAACAAGCGTGGATAAAAAAAACTGCTGACACCACACAGACATTAGGGTTGCAGAATGTGCTCTCTTTTCAGATATGAGCTGGAAATAGGCACGGCAAGCCTAAACATGTCCAAATGTAATGGGGCTCTGGCCGAGCGGTCTTGTTATTCCAACTAAAAACTAACACATAAAACGGTCTACTATACCCCCAAAAAGACAAGCATGTTGACTCTGTCCGGCTGAAGTTGTGGAAAACTGGGTCAGTACATTCTCCACCAAACTGAAGCAGCGCCTGTTTCTATGCAACTCTATCATTGGAAAGCATTCTGCATTTGACCCTTGTATTTCCATCATTTGCTAAAATGTTTTTCATACATACAATTTGATCCAAATCATCTGGCTTTCCTGAGTCATCCGACTTGAATAGTAGAAATCTTCCCCTCAGAGTGGCTGTTTCAGAGTTACTTGGCACTTCCCTGAGGTTATAACCGTGTAATTAGCGCTCCAGACAGAACCGCTAGTGGCACTGTTATGAACAAGAGTTAATAAATGGTAATCATAATGTGAACGTGAATGTGTTTAATAGAAAATGGAACGTAAAGATATCCCATATGATGCCTTGAACATTTTCAAAAACCCTGTATATGATAATATCAGGATACCGCCCAACCCTCATTTATAGGTGCAATACCCCGAGGTAAACAATAACTGCTTTGCCTGTGTTTTAAAGGTCATGAGTAAGGTTTAGATTTGTTATCAGCAAAGATTTTACCTGCAAATGCTGATTAAAAATATACAATCCACTTCCTTACCAACATTACATTTGACAAGGCAGGACAGGAAGTCATTTCTATCAGCTTCACCACTCGCACAGTTACTGCTCTTTGGCTTTGTAGGGCAGTACAGGTAACAGGTTTCATCCAGTGGCAGTGTGTTTGTGTGTGTATCTACTCTTAAGGTTTACACTTACTGCTCTGATGACTATACGCAGACATGCACCCTGTCCTTGTTTCTGTCCCCGCCAGCCCTGTCAGAGAGTGTGAAGGCGTGTGGGGCCGAGGCGCTGGCTCTGCTGGGCCAGATGAAGGAGCAAGAGAGCCTGGCTGCAGCAGACGGCTCCAAGCTCAAGGAAGCTCTGCAAGGCATCCTGGCCACTGCCGAGGTCTGCATTTCTCATCTGTTTGTACCCTGGTTCTGTAAACTATGGTGTTGGGTCACCAAATGGACTGCAGCACTGTTACTGTCCCCAGAGTTGCCACATGACAAAAGCGTGAATAAGTTTAACTGAACCGATGTCCCGATAAGAGATTGAAAATTCAGAATTTATGCCTTGTGCTGCAACCGTTTAAGGGCCCTTGCTGTATACTGACTCTCTGGTGGGTCATCAAATTTGACAAGGGGGATAAATCTTCAATCTCTCTTGCTCTCTCTGCTCTTTAGAAACTGCGTCCTCGAGGTTTGGAGCTGCAGCAGGGGGAGCTGGGCGATCTAGTGGAGCAGGAAATGGCTGCCACTTCGGCTGCTGTTGAGTCAGCTTCTGCCAGGATAGAGGTAGGTGTGTGTGTGTGCGTGTGTGTGTGTGTGTTTTCATCTGTATGTATTTAATGTGTTTGTGTGCTTGCAGTTGTGTTTAATGTACTTGCCGTGTGCAAGTTTGTACACAGCTCTTGGTGCGTGCAAGGGAAAGGTATCCCCTTGTCTCACTTTACAGCCGTGTCAACTTCAAAGTGTATGGTTTCTCATTTGTGGCTTTGTGTGTCTCAACAGGAAATGCTCAGCAAGTCGCGAGCGGTCGACACAGGAGTCAAGATGGAGGTCAATGAGAGGTAAAACTCCCAGGCAGTTCTGGTAGAGCTGGGTTTTAGAGCCGCAGTAAAACACAGACCGGAAACGCTAAGTTTAATGATCAATCAGTGTTAAAGACTATACCGGAGATTGTTTTGGACGGTCCATTGTCGATTTGTGAATTGGATCAACTCTCTAATATAATGTCCTCCACAGACAAATTCGGAAGCTGCAAATGAATTAGAGGCTGATTATGTTGACTCATATGTTTGTTAGATTTTACATCCGAATGAGTTTCAAAATGTGCTAGCTGTTCTGAACCCAAACGATCACCCTCAATTTGTCCACAAAAATTGTCCACAAAATCAATCTTGTGTTCACTGGAGCAGCTCCAGAAACCGTTATGTAATCACATCACAGGTCAGAGTCTTGGATCTCATTTCTAACTTTAAGCGAGACTTACTTGTGTACATAGTTTTACCCCCTATTGAGCTTATTTTAATTGTACCGCTGACAGATCTGAATCAGAAAGGTCACCCTGGATGCTGTCAGTGTACATAATCTGGTTATCTGCTGTTCACTGTCAACAATGGAGCAGCTCCAGAAACTGTCTCTTGGTGATATGACTTGGCTCTCCTGTTCATAACTTCAAGAGAGGCTTGTTAATCTACGTCCAAGGTTACAGGAATGAAATAGCAATTCTGTTTAAACAGAACAGCATATTAAACATTTGCACTTTCTTCATTTAATCACCTGCCACATTGTATGTTCAAAAAACCTTTCTCATCTCTACTACTGCTTTAAGTGGATTAACAACAAAGAAGTTCAAATATTAGTTTCTTAATAATTACTGCCCCCCTGCTGTGTGAGATAATTAAGAGAAGAAACAAAGAAGCTGTAAATATATTGACTATCTAGGTCAGTGGTTCCTACAATAACCAGACTCTAACCAAAGACTATAGGGAAGCTGTAGCCCACAACCCCTAGTAATGAGGAGACTGGTTTTCTTCAGTTTCGATGGCCATGCTTTAAAATTAAGCAATTGTGGGTCACGATTGTTGATATTGTCTCGCCTAGCGAGCAGACTGAACCCCAACTGATAAGTTTTGCAGTCCAGATGTTGGCCGACCAAGCAGGCATGAAGCGCAAGATTTTCAAGGAAATTGTACATCAAATACTTCCTTCACAAAAAAGGAGATGTAGCATGATGAACTGGGTCAGTGGAGCCGGAGTAAGTGTGTCCTCTGTCGCCCCCTGCAGAATCCTGGCCTCCTGTACAGACCTGATGCAGGCGATCAAGGAGCTGGTGCTGTCCTCCAAAGATCTGCAAAGGGACATTGTGGAGAGTGGCAGGGTGAGAAGTGCTGTTGCTAATTTTTGTTTTGTTAATTTAACAATGAGGATGAGTGTTCACTGAGATCTTACCAGATGCTGTATCGTTTTATTAGAATCTCTCTAATTCCAATATCTAACTTCTGAACTGGACGGGTTGATTAAAAGGGACTGGGCGTCCTGGCAGCTCAGTTGGCTAAGAAGCATAGCATGTACCTGCAATGTCCTGGGTTTGAATCTCTCCCAGTCTATCCTACTACCTTTTGTCTGCTGTCGAATAAAAGCAAAAAAGCAAAAAGATCAATAAGGCTCTGTTGAAAGTAAAGACCATTATACTACCAACAACAGCAAAGTATACTTAAATCGCTCATGGCCCAATATGTCATCCAATTTGTCCCATTGTCCATTTCTGCATTACCTCAAGTTGTCGCCCATGCATTATGCCAGTGTGGCACTGGCCAGATAGTGTAACAGCCCCTGTTTTGTCCACTAGGGGGCAGCGTCCATGAAGGAATTCTACGTGAAGAACTCTCGCTGGACTGAGGGCCTGATCTCGGCCTCCAAAGCAGTGGGATGGGGCGCCACAGTCATGGTGTAAGTACCAGTCCTCCCCTTCCTTTGGGTTTTTTTTACTGTGAAAGAATCAATGATCCATTGACCTGTCAGTCAGGTGCTTTTCACTGTGTTGTGAACAAAGTGTTGCAGTCTTAAACTTTCTTTACTTTGAAGAAAACAATGAATGCATGAATCAGTCAGTCGGTGAGTTTTTCTGTTGTGTTGTGACCCTGCAGGGATGCTGCAGATCTGGTGGTGCAGGGCAAAGGGAAGTTTGAGGAGCTCATGGTGTGCTCACATGAAATAGCCGCCAGCACTGCACAGCTAGTGGCTGCTTCCAAGGTGAGACGTAGTTTTCATGATCCCTATGGAGTCTAACGCTGAGGAAAACGGGTCATGGCCTAATTGTTTTGTTATCCACACAAGTACATTGACTAGACTCGTAAGCGTACTTGGGCTTTATGAGAGAAAGGGACATAAAAATCATTGAGTGGTACTTTAAAATTGAAATACAGTTGGATGAATACTCTGTG
>CABFOQ010022403.1:0-15093 GCA_900660455.1 Gephyroberyx darwinii
CTCACCAGACTCTCCCGAAGAGACTTCCGTGCTCATGTTCCCAGAGGATGCACACAGGAATTTTTAGGTCACTCGGACTAGTTGGGCTCCGAGCCAAACGTATTGGTTTAGATAAGAAACAAACAAACAACAAAGGCACAATAATAAACTCAGGGGGATTGAGGGCTTGGCACTTCTAGGGCTTGCTGTTTCCATCGTGTGCTGATGTGGTATACGTCGCCATCTTGTGGTAGGAAAGGGAGTTACAGGCAATTTCACTACTATATACTCACATTATGAAAGTCCTATGTTACAATTATGGGTGAACAAGCTAGTTTTGAAGCTTTTCCTTTTGAATCAACAACTATATATTGCCCAAAGATGAATTGTACAGGTCCATTACCCACCTGTATGTGAAACCAGGCAGTTGTTCATTGTAACCCTTTCTCCTTGCTCTTACAGATTATACAGACACCGCTACTGTACTTTCTCTCCCTTTCTCGAACGAGTACTGCATGACCCTCCAGGCCTCACAGCCTCTGTTTGTCTCTTTTACAGTTATGGCCTGCTACTTTGTTGCTTTGGATCTCTCTCCCCCTCGACATTGTTCTTACTTGCTTGTTTTCTTTGTCCATTCTTTCTTTCTTTCCTCTCTCCCTGTATGCATCTCCTTCACTCCTCTGTGTCCTTCTCCCATCCCCGCCTCCCCTCTTCAGCCAGGCTATATCAGGGACTTGGTAAGTTAAGCTGTGTGTCCACCGGGTGCCTAAAAGCCGTAGATATGTGCACTCTGGGTTGTCTTACCTAACCAAAAGTAGCTCTCTAACATTTCATAGTGGGTGATACTGTCAGTAGAGTCTAGATGGCGTCCTTCCTAGTTTGTTTGTGTTACTTCTCATTTGTTTCTTATCTCCTTAAACTTCTAACACACTTTTAACAGACAAGCAAATGACACACAACCTCTGATGCAACAGCACATTTATATTGTGTTGGTGTATTTATCCATTTGCACAATAGGAGGAAAAGATGTTAAAACAAACATCTAGCAGGAAGATATTCAATAAAAAGTATATTGCTAATTGGACACGGTCAATATTGTCAAACTGAAACGAGCAGGATTCAGCATGATGACAGACTCTTAAGGGAGCGAGGGGAGTCTGCTGCTCTAACAACTTAAGGGCTATAAACACACACACACACACACACACACACACACACAGGGTGGAAGCTTACCGTGGCTCGTTAACCTTAGTTTGGCTCCTCAGGAGGACTGTATATTTTATGTTTGTTTGTCCGTTCTCTAGTTGGTAGATGTTTACTGTGGCAGTCCTCTGGTTATGGGCCGACCCCAGGTGCCCCCCTGGCTTCATGGAGACAGCCAGGGCTCTTTACTCGTTGGGTGTCTGTGGTTCTGGGATCCTTAGATGGGTTTAATGGTGGGAGTATATGAACCGGTCATGTTTCTAAAGCTCTGTGTATGTGTATTTGTCAGATTTCGGCCCGGATCCTTGAGGCCCACCAGAATGTGGCCCAGATGAGTCTCATTGAGGCCAAGGTGCGCTTCATCCAGGCGTGGCAGTCCCTGCCCGAGTTCGGTATCACTCACTTCCTTGCCAAGTAAGTCCCGTCACAGCCTAAAATTCAATAAAGTCTCTCTCTCTCTCTCTCTCTCTCCCTCTCACCTGCGTTTTGTGCTGACAGTGATTCATTTGGTCATTTGATCTGCACACTTTTATTTCACAGTGGATTTTCTCATTTCCAGGTTCCAGGGTGGGAAAAGGGAGGAGCTGATTGGCATCACTTATAACCGCCTGATCCGGATGGACGCCGGCACCGGAGACGCCATCAAGACCTGGCGCTTCAGCAACATGAAGCAGTGGAACGTCAACTGGGAGATCAAAATGGTATGGGGGAATATATGTGACAGTTTAATATCATAAGTCGAGAGAGTTGCTCAGAGGGAATCGTTGAAGAATTTTATAACGTTGATTCTGGCTCTGATACTTAAACCTCAATTTCATAATGTAATAGAGGAAGTTGCTGAACTACATGGAAACTGGTCACACTTGATTTAGAGAGTGAGGCATGTTGTTCTGCTGCTCCAACTTTTTGAAGCTTTTCAGTACTTTACAATGTTTTGATAGCTTAAAATCTGTGTTAATACTGTGTTAATATTAAAGGCATTTTTATTATCAATCATTCAATAGTAATAATTCAAAGAACACATCCACCCTAAAACCATACTTTGTATTTTGGGCCCATTTTGTTGTTTGCTAGTATATTTTTCTTATTCCATTTATAGCAAGTGTGGGTTCCTCTTTACATTGGCAAGAAACATAACTACATTTTGACAGTTTTCTCCAAAGCATGACTGATCTGGTCCGCTCTCTGTGTTCAGGTCACAATAGAGTTCGCAGATGAGCCCAGTCTGTCCTTCATCTGCGCTGAGGTGGACTGTAAGGTGGTCCACGAGTTCATCGGTGGCTACATCTTCCTGTCCACACGTGCCAAGGACCAGAACGAATCTCTAGATGAGGAGATGTTCTATAAGCTGACCAGCGGCTGGGTCTGAGTCACCCCAAGAAACCAGGGGTCAAGAGGGGCATGTTTTTTGGGGGGGGTGGGACTAGATGTTCTGGGTTTATTTTATTTTACTATTTCTTGGTCTTTTTAATTGTTTGGAACTGTGCTAAAGAGCCCGGCACAGCACCACTATTGCCATGGCTGACACCGTTTTTATTGTTCTAGGGTTTTTTTTTTGCATTAACGCTGACAAAGTCATTTATTAAAACACTAATATTCTGCTGAATGCAGTCCAGATGAACTTCAGCCCCATGTGGCCCCCATATTGCGAGCAGAGGCCTTACACAAACTTAAGCAGGAAGTTTGTATTGGTTTTCCCCCAACCCCTCTCCACCTCTCCCACCTCCCCTCCTCCTGTGCGTCTTGCTGGAGAGATTTTTAACCAACTTACGTCCATGACAACCTATCAAAACCAGTCAAATGCCAGGAGTCCTTTCAATTCCAAAGACTCCTTTTCTCTCCCTCTCTCTTTCTCTCTCTCTCTCTCTCTCTCTCCTACAACTGGACTGAAGGAGCTGATGACATTGAACTGTCAGTCAATCGGCTAGAATATATCATGAGGATAGTTCAAGAGAGTACACACACACACACACACACACACACACACACACAGAATCCAATCAAAGAAACATCAGGAGTATCCCTAAGCAGCAGTGGTCATGTGCACCCTATGAAGGATTTTCACTTTTTATCTCTTTGAATTCACATGTAAGCACTTCTCCAGTATACAGTCCCTTTAATGAATAAGCTGTCCTTTTGCTGTTGTTTTCTTCATGTCTTTGTTTGTCTCATCAGAGCTTGTCGACAGTGGTAGTGAATGGTGTCTCTGCGTTGTAATCTCTACCTAAGCTGACAG
This sequence comes from Gephyroberyx darwinii, assembly GCA_900660455.1. Classification (NCBI taxonomy): domain Eukaryota; kingdom Metazoa; phylum Chordata; class Actinopteri; order Trachichthyiformes; family Trachichthyidae; genus Gephyroberyx; species Gephyroberyx darwinii. The sequence continues at coordinate 3,419 of CABFOQ010022403.1, forward strand.
GGGTGACGCTGAGTTTGAACCGTGTCTTGCTCCGTTTTAATACTGTTGATAGTTAGCATGTCTGAAAACACATGACAGTTTAGTGCACGGGGACGAGAGTTAAATGACCTAAAAGTACTCACTGCAGAAAATGTCCATCTCAACAAGTCATGTCATGTTCAAACCTGCCAGCAGGGTGAGCTAATTTCACTTGTTTCCAGTGCAGCAACTAGAAACAAGTGGCAATATGTTGAAATAAGGAGGATCACTCCACTAGTATCAAGATATTACTTCTTCAGGAAAGCTATACTATACTAAATGAAGATCAAGATGGACATGTTTTCCAGTGCTCAGCATGACTGCCAGGTGAAATAGTCTATTAATGGGTACCTTGTCTAAGCTCTTACCACAGTCAAACACACAGTCTCCTGTTGAGGTAATCTGAATTATGGGTATCGTCTTCTGGCATTAAATGTTCCAGAATAAAGTACTGAACTGAGAATGCAACTTAAAAGAAACACTCGGTGCCAACGCGGAGAAACATTTTGCCAAACATGTTAGCTGTGGCTGTTATTCCGACCACGTGGGGTTTCTAAATATCAACAGCATGTTTGGAAGTGGATCCAGAGGTTTTCCCCCTGGCATCTCTCTGCTCGGTGCATGTACACTACAGGAGGGATACTATCATTATTCCCTTGTGCCACCTTCTCTTTTACTTTATTGTCATTCTTTTTCTTACACCATATAGTATTATCATTTATATCATTATGCACCAGCAATAGGTCACCAAGTTTGAACGAATATGCAAACTTTTTTTTTGTCCTCAGTATGAAGGATCAGTAAATGAAGTATTAGTTTTTTGTAACTAATGTAAAAACACAGGTTTTATAGAATTGTACAGTTGTTCTTTTGTTGCTGCTTTTTGGGGGGTTGGAAGTGTATTTTTTCCAGAAAAGAGGGGGGAAAGCCATCTGTCAACATGTGTAGTATCCAGATTTGTGCCTGCCAACGTTATGGTCTTATTGAGTTTTCAGATGAAGATATATGAATCTATATATGAAGATAACACTAGTCTCAAACTCCAGGTTTATAGGATTTTATGAAGATTTTTGTCCTCACGTTACATATTATAATTTTTCTAAAGTATGGATAAGTATGCCTTTTCAATGTGCTCTGTTTTTTCTTGCCTCTAATTCAAGTGTTTATTCATTTTCTGCCTTCTCTTATAGCAATTGTGGCACTGAGTTGCTTTTTCTGCTCACTCTTTGAACTACCAATGATACATGGATTTTCTGCAAATGTAATTTGTTCTCGCCTTTTTAAAGTATATCAGTTAATGTTCTGGTTTTATCACAACTGAGGTGTGTCATTTAATAATGTTGGTATGAAGGAGACCCACGTAGTTTAGACCCTGGAGTTTGAGACAAATCAGCAAAAATGAAGTAAGAGAAAAACAAGCCTAGCCTATGTGTTTTTTTTTCCTCTGATGTTTTTTGTTTGCCTCCAATGTTCAGAGCAGCAGTGCATGGCCTGCTGTTTTCAGACTGTAAAAATGCATTTATTTTAAAAAATAAAAGTAATTTTTATTTAAGCTAAGTTGTCTTTGTTTCTGTCTTCTGTATTGAGTGTAGGTCATTTGCCAGAAGACTGAATTTTAAACGTAGAGATCTTATAGTTATGCACCTTTTCTTATGCACCTTTTGTGCAAGATTGAAATACAAGGTACAATTTTTTTTTTTTAATTTAAAAATAAAAAATTAAGAAAAATATAAATATACATAAAACACAATGATTACTTGGATATAAAGAGCTCCTGTAAAAGGAAGGCTAAAAGGTGACGTTTAAGATTATGTTTAAAGATGTCAAATTTGAAGCTCTCAGGTCTTCTGGCTGTCCCAAAGGCGAGGACTGTAGATACTGCATTATAGTCTTGTACGTTCCACAATCACCCTGCATACCATACATGCATCAGCATGGATACAGTATATGGGCAGTTGTAGATGTATCTCCACCAGAGGGCAGTATACAACCATCTGTATTCCACCACTGTCTCATGCCAGGCGGATTCCAATCTTCTCCAAAGGTTTCTGTTGTTAAATCTGACGTGTTTACCTGGTATCCCAGTGGGAACCGAGTGCCAGATTGAAGAGGAGATGAGATCAGAGAATGCCTGCAGACAGTCTGTCTATTTGCAGGCTTTGGCCCATTCTCCCGCAGAGGCACTGTATACATTGGTCTGTCACCTGCTGAGAGCTGGGGATATGGAGGTGTTCGTATGGCCATGATAACCGAGGAGCTGCTCAGACCACCTGATGTCCACATTGGTAACATGTAGGGTGTCAGCACAGGGGGCATGGGTTAAACAAGGAAGTGGCTTCATGCTAAGGATGATTGCATGCACAAGATGACAGCTGCAACAGGTTGGTTAGTGGCTGGTGTGGGTTGGGTGAACCAGAGAGCAGAGGAACTGCCTAGAAAGGACGGACAGTCGTGATCAGGAGGACTCATAGAAACATATCAGGTACTTAAGATTTTCCAACCAGTCACAACACCAGGTGGTTTCTCTGGTTGAATCGTCCGATGATTGGTTGGAATGGAAACATGCATGCTCTTGGGTCTTGATGGCACATGGTTGAGAACCACTGATGACATGGGGTATCATTCCTCCCAATCACACAGTAGTGTACATCTGCTCTGCACACTACTGTACATCTCATCATCATCATTCATTTGGTTTCAAAATAGTCCTTTGAATTCAACCATCAAGCCTCACACTTCACGGGCTACAGTGCAATGCAACTGCCTGCTCACTACTATCTATCCTCCAGTCCAGTTTGTGGGATTAGATGAGGTGTGTGGTGTCGCAGCGGGAACAATGAATTCTGAAAGAACATCCTGTCCTTAGAAGATGTCTCAGTCTGACACTAAAAGTGATGTGTTTGACTGCAGTAACACACCTAATCAAGGCTCACTCGTGGCTGTGATTTAGATCTGCCGTTTGAAATAGCTCATGCCTTATTGCAGAAAAAGGTGTTTGTGTATACGTATGTGTATGGGCATGCGAGCACGTCAACATTTCTTTATGTTATTATGCTCTCGCCTGTTACATACCAAGCCACCTCCTATCCTGACCACTACCTCTGATATTCCCATAGCCTACTCCAGTGGGAATAGGCCCATTGTGTGTCCATAGTGTGCATGGGAAGTTGGGACGCCTCCATCCTGGAAGACAGTGGCCACTCCACCTAGTGACGTGGAATTCCACAGACCCCTGGGGAAGATAGGGTGGATGATGAGCTTGATGTGATGGGAAAAAAGTGGGGGAATACTTGAATACCCACTGTAGGACTGAAAAGTGAAAAGCGTCAAACGGATGGATTGTGAATGTGCTATTCGGGAAAAATTAAGGAAATACTGTAGGCGGTAAGGAGAAACTGAAGACACAAAATACGCCCTCTGAATAACACACACAATACATGAGACAAACTAGCACCTGTTGCCATTTAAGACAGCTGCTGCCTTCCCTGTTTCTACTCATTGAACCCAGTGCATAGTTCAGTACTGCTTTGTTTTCCTCATACCTGAACAAGTTCACAGCCTGTTGAAGTCATTGTCGACGTCATGGAGATTACTTGCTAGAAAATGTTGGCTTGCAGTGAATGCATTGCTTTGGATATGTTAGCCATGACACGCTGATAGGATGTGCTGATAAGATCGTTCTCTAGTAAGCCTATACATTCCCTTTTATTTCATTCAAACCACCTTTTTAACCTTGTCTGGATCACTGAGTCAATTGGTTTTTATTCTTTTTCAATATCTGCTGTCACCAATTGTCAAGACCAAGTTGTCAGAATACATTTTATAGCGCCACAGTGGTTCAAATATTAGCTGCCATGTTAGTACATGTTAGTTAGATCTTACAGATTTCCAAATTGGGTTCTGTCACTTCTTTTTCCTTCCCTCTCTCTTTGTCTCTTTTAAAAGTCTGTTTGACTTCCAGACCAACTGATTCAGACATTTGCGCTCACACATACAACCTCTCCGAGTAATGTCTAGATAAGTTCAGGGTTGCACTGCATTTGTGAAAGGGGCTATGGTCTATTGTGCGTAGCTATGAACAGACTCTCAGAAGCTGAAACACCCTGATATACATTGGTTTTATCGTTGCCATATTCCAACTGATGTTTTTTTCCCCAGCATAATAGAGAGCTTGCGATATTTCAGTTTATGTTGTGTACTTTTCATCCACAACAAAGGCCCCAAGCTTTAATCATTAAGTAGTCTGATGTGTTTCCAGTGCGTGTGCTGTATGAATTTTCTCAAGTTGCTTTTTACAAGCCAACATTTTTTTGGAAGACTACAATTGTTTTTCCAGTCTACTGAAAAAAAATTAGTGTAACTCTTTGGAGTACTTCAAAATCCCACTGACCATAACAGGCCACAAAGTGTGCAAACAAAAACAGTCAGTCTGAATGGGAAATTAAATTAAATTAAATGAAACTTCCTGATGCATCATGTCTTCCAAATTGTTTTCCCTTTCTTTCCAAATGGTGACAGGAGCTTTTCAATATGTATCATCACTAGATCTTGACGAAACACGTGGGCTTGACCTCTTGGCTTCACATATTGTTACTCACATATGTTATTGCTATTATCTTGGACAGTTCAGTCTTTGTTGCCATGGAAAATCTCTCAAAGCTAGAAACAAAAGCGCCTAGACTCTTATCTTGATGCCATCAATTACACCCTGGAGCTGCTAAACTGACTTTAAGGACGCTATGACCGTGCATGTTCTGGTTCAGATGTGTTAGCGGCATCAAGGACCAAAGCTCATTGAGGTTTAAAGGCTAAAACAATAATTCTATGAGCCCACAAAATCAGTTGAGCAGTTATTCCTGCTCACTGATGTTGCTTAAACTGTACAAGCGCTTTGGGATAACCCATGTGAATTCTGTTTTAGATTTGGCTGGATTTTATGGGTTGTGGTTGAGGCACTGGCTTTTGTCTTCAAGTTTAGCCTTTTATCCTTTTGATTCTGAGTTCAACTTCTACTGCACAAACATTTACATTCCTTCTCACACAGTAAAAGCATTTATGTGTACTAAAGGGAGTTTCACTAACCTATCTTTGTCTTAGTGAAAGGTGAAAAAGTGCAGCAGAGAGTTTGAGAACTGGGACATGGAACCAGTCTCATCTACTAACAGGATATAACACCACCAAATCTCACCTGTTGGACAAGTATTGAAGGCCTTAGGTCATCCACCTACCACCTTGTTAGTCTTGCCCTGAGGGCCAGGATGTACGAGTACGAAACTGCAGAAATTATAATCCTGTCATTAAAGCCTCAGAGCGGATCCTGAGGGTGTCCTCTCTGCAGATGAGGTCATGTCACATGGTGTTTATGATGAGATGAGATACGTCTGTTGTGAGCCAAGACACTTGCATCATCACTTTCTGCAGCACGCAAGAATTGCATGCATGCATAGAGAATGCACAAATGTCCAAATGTGTACTTTAAATGCACGACACACAAACAAACACACCTAGACGTGTGCATTTTCTAACCAGTCGCTGTCATGCTGATCACTGCCACTCAGTGTTCAAGGTCAGGTATGGTGATACAGTGTAATCTGTGCAGTTAGCTATGGTATGTAACAAACTGTATCTTATTCCCACACATTGCATTATGTATGTTACAGTTTACACAACATTTTCAAGTTGAATCTTCACTCAGGCAAACATTTAGTATCCACCCAGTTGTATTTGTTGTGGGAGTCTTTTCCAAAGTAATCCACTTGTCCCTCGGCACCTTTCAACGTTAAGCATTGTTGCACAAAATGGGCCAATTTGGATTGCCTCACTCACTGAAACCTCTTTGGTTCTACAAAATCTTATTTCTCATCCAAACTAATGCAATTTAAAAGGGCTGTTGTTGTTTTGGAACACAATTGCTATTTATTACCTTTTTGCCCTTGATTGTTCCCCAATGTGGAGACATAATAAGAAATAAGTCTGCGTTAATCCCGGCGTCTCGGTGCCACCGTCTCCATCTCTGTATCTCCATATTATCTCCCTGTGGCGTTATGGCCGTGAGAATGTCTCTGTGTGACACCACTCGCCCTGACTGCGATAAAGGCCAAATTGGACTTGGAACATAAAATTGGATCCTTGGTCTCTTTGTGATAGCCAGAGGGCTCTGCTCATCGATCGGTCAAATTAGCCACCTTTTACGGCTATCTGGCAACAAAACGATAAGGGGCTGAGAGTGCAGAGCCTACTGCCAGACAGTGACAGAGGACAGGGCAGACGAGACTCAGAAGCATAGAGACTGATAGCTGGGACAGATTGAGAATGAGACCTGAAGCTGAACCAATCAAGGTAGAGACATTCAATATGTATTCTTTGATGTACACTCCAGGACCCACCACTTAGAGTACTTGATGTATTGATTATAATACGGGGTATATGATATACAGTATGTTGTGACAATAGAGGATCAGGGTTTCTTCAGTATAATGTAGATTGAAAGAGCCGTTTGAGTCAAAGGAGGTCATCAGCCTCTATCTCAATCCTCTGTAATGATACAGGTGACTTATGGAGTGAGCAATAACACACACAGCCACAAGTACAGCTGCAGCCACACCCAGCCACACACACACACACACACACACTTATCAGTCAACTGAAGAGACTGTCATGATGGAGATGGACGCAGATTGTGATGGCTAATGGTGTGTGACTCCATTACAGAGTCTATCGCCCAGCTCGTCACTCTAAAATTTGACTTCAGCACACCTCTGAGTATTAACTTTGATTCGGGGTGGGATTCTTTTTCTCAGAATCCTGTTTTCACTCCCGTGCTAAACTGCTGCCGGTGGGCAAAGAGAGATTAAATGTTTTCCAGCACAATGCATAGGAGGTGAGGGGGAAACAGCAGAGACGGACTAGAAAAGTCCCAGCGGTTCATCTCACAGCTATGAAGTGTCTCACCTTCCACATTGCATCTCCTTTGTGCACTGTGGTGAAGCAGCAGTAGTCTTACAGCAGATGCAAGGTGGACATTTACTATTGAGATTTCCATTTCACCTGTTGCATTATTTTAAATCGGTCCAGATGGAGCCACGGCACGCAGAAAATGAAAGTTATTTCCTCTACATGTTCCTTCTGGACTTGTTTCAACTCCTCTCATCTTTACTTTCAAGCCCATTGATCTTCAATGGTTTCAAGGATGGAGGCAAAACCAGTTTATGTTTGAATCAGGTGTCATGTTAATTAGAAAAGGCATTTTAGGCTTTAGACTAATTTAACTCAAGGGCGTCGTTTCTTCATTTGGCTGTAGGTAGAGGAAAAACACTCAAAGATAAACAGAACAATGTCGTGAGTAAGGCCTCCTCCTTTCACTTCTAAACCAACAGTCTTTTTTCAATTAATCTGTTTTTTTGTCAATGCAGAATTCAAAACAGGGATTCAAAGCAAATTTCTTCACCTCATTTTAGAGTGTTATAGCAGCTATGACTGATCTGAATAAGAAACCCATTACTTGTGCCTGGCTTGACACTCAGATGATCGATGGTTAATACCTGCTTCAAATCTAATTAAAGTGCTTTTGTTGGGCAAACTGGTCACAAACGCCAGCACTCAAAAAAGGGAAATAACTGAGACCGGTGTCAGTATGAGCAGTAGTACAACTTTTAATTTTAAAGAAGTGAAACATCCGTCTGTTCCCATGGTGACTGAAATGTCACAATGACTAATTTTAAAAATAATACGGATATATACCTTGGAAAGTATGTAGTATCCATAATAAGCGGTTCTGCTCAAAACAGTGTTACCGTGTCACAGCAGGCACCGTTCTGCACGCAAGAAAAGGCCTTGATTACTCCAGGTGTATAAAATAATAGGTACTGATTAGCCTGAGATTTAAACTGAAGTGCACCCAAGCAAAGGAGACTAATTGAATGTGAGAAATGGGCGTCAAGCGTCAAGCGGAAACAACATAAGTCTCAAAAACAAAAGAGAACCTCGGGAAAAAAAAGATGGAACCTCAGAGTTGTTCATCACACAGGTTGGGTTATTGTGTGTCTAATGTGATTGGTTAGGGGTTATGTGTGAAACATATTCTGTCAGGCGCCTGCAAGTAAAATCAATGCCGGGTCCGAGGTCTAAATATTTTCTCATTTCACACTACTAAGAGATTAACCTAGTTTGATAATATGCATGAAACATAGAAGATATAGAAATGCGAACATGTACACACACACACACACACACATACATTCCTCACATGACAAGTGAAATCTAAACAAGGTTTCACACAGCCCCTCGTATAAACACACACTCCCTGAACGTTCAGAATGGAGCGTGACGTGGCCGGGAAACAACTCTGATGAACGAAAATGAAACATGCATTGTGTGATAACCTCAAAGATATAGGCAGTATAGAAACTCACACAGAGGCATGCAAACAAGTGCGTGTATACATCCACTTTTTGAAGTACTGTAGAAAAAGAGAATAAGACATGTCTTTAAAGCAGTTCTTCTGTAACCACCGTAGGAACTCATGATTCATACAGCACACTGTATAGAATAAAGAATAAACAACAAACCACATGAACACACTGTTTGATTATTTCAGCAGCGAGAGAGAAAGAGTGAATATCAAGGGAGTGAGTGTGTGGCAGCCATCTGGCTGTTTGGGGAGATGAGAGGCAGCCGGCGGTTGAAGCGGAGGGTCGATCATGCCGTTCCAATCCTCTATCGTCAGATCTCCATGTTTACCCTGCTCTCCACAGGGACTGAGGCGCCTCGTTCTCCCTCCTCCAGCCAGCCTGCACAGCTCCTTCTGTAACGTCATGGGCAGGAAGGATGTTTATGTTTTCCACTTGTAGAGAACTTGGGGAGGAGGGAATGAGGGTGTGTGGAGAGAGGTGAAAAGGGAGGGAAGGGCGGTGGAAGGAGAGGAGTCCCCTAGGTGATGGAGTCAACTGAGAAGGAGTGCTAGTGCTATGAGAGTGCTTCCTCTCCAGTGATGGAAACAGTGCTTTACTCAAGTCAGGGAGATAGTACTGGTTCTAGAAAATTAATACGGTATAAGTAAACGAATAGCTCACTCAAAAAAAAAGTAGCCTTACTTGAGTACATAGTTACTTTGAGAACAAAAATCATTGAGCATGAGCTTTTGCATGTGTTCCATATTGCTCCATTAAATATTACACCATTACCCCCTTTATAGGATGGTCCTGGCAAAAGTAATTAATGGGTCATTATGAAAGTTTAGGGATGGGCGGTTTCCAATCATATCAACAAATTAGTATTAATTACGGGAGGCAGAATCCAGAGTTACTCAGTTTTATTGTAAATAATTGGTCTTGGACTCACTGCTGTTACGTCTAATAATAAAACTCAAGTAAAAGTACAAGTAGATGTTTTAGAAAATACGTAAAGAATTAAAAGTACTCAAAACTAGTGAAACACATTCATTAGAGTAGCTATAAATAGTTAATGTCTTTCCAAGAATGTTCCCTTCCTGCCATGGAAACTTCTAGCCATGCTCGCAAAAACCTGGAGGCAGTTTCGGTCTCTGTGGTTTGTGCATCCAAAATATAGCCTAAGCTTTGAATTGAGCAATAACTGCTTTCCGACTTTCAACATGTTTCTTGGGCAATCATTGTGCGGACTGTTTTGAGGCTGGTAGTGCCATAGAAACGTTGACTTGGTTCCATGCAGTGTTTTGCCTCTTTCATCAGAGCATAGCACCAGCCAATCTCTCCCTAGAGAGAGACAGCTGCCTGAATTCCCAGACTCTCCAGCAGGAAACAGCTAATGTGCCTTTAACCCTCTCTGCTAATATGTTTGTGAGTGTGCATGTGCATGTGTATGTGCATGTGCATGTGCACGCTTTCTTTCTTTGGCCACGCTCTCTTTTGACTCAACCTGGAGAAAGTGACTCATTACACTGAAAGTGTTTGTTCATGTAGGGGAGCACAGTGACTCAGGTCTGTATTTTCTTTACAATGTCAGAGTGTAGCGAGTATTATACTGTATCCTGTACCTTTTGCTGTTATCCCCTCTAGATCCAGATTTACAGGCAATAGAAGAACTTCTATAAATCAAAGCGGGTAGTCTGAGAGTAAGGATATAAATAACAGCCTCAGAAGGCTCAGAGCAAACTCTTTTCAATTCGAAATTCTTGAAATGAACTCTTTCCATATGCTGAACCAGATGGTTGAGCAGTTTGCTGTAGCATGGAATCACAAAGCCAGACAAACTGTAAAATGATCCCAATGAAGTTTTGAAGGCCAGAGAAATAAGGAACATTCATTATTGATTGCTGGACTGCTGTGTGCCAGCAGCCAAGTAACGTTTTTCTTTTTGCTTGTGTGGGTTTGGGAGTCTGTTCTCTGATAGTGAATCATTTGTTATCATATCCTCTATCATGCATATAGTGCTCCACATTACGTGTTAATGGACAGACTAGAGTGGCATCTGCCATTAATACAGTTGATCTTCTGTGCTTGCAATGAAACCTAATGAGCATTTAAGTACTCATCATAGCTAATTGCTCCAGTTTACCGGGGCGTATAAATACAAAGATAAACTGCTGTAACATATTCCAAATGAAGGCCAGAAAGGTAAGGAACATTGATATGTGATTACTGGTCTGCTGTGTACCAACCACAAAGTAAAATCTCCTTTTCTTGTATGAATCTGTTTCATTGTTTGCCATGCATTTAAAACCATGGCATTTTCAATTGACACAAAAAACATTTGCCATGATACAGCTGAACCTCTGGGCTTAAAATGACAAATAAAGACGGCTAAGATGTTCATCACTGTCCATTAAAAATGCTAATAACCGATGGCAAAGAATCAAAGAAACAGAAGCACATGAAACTTGAATTAGCTCAGATGAGGCAATGGTGTCCAAGTCTGTTTGAAGTGCCTACGGAGCCTATAAAAGAAGCCGAATTCTATCAGGACAGGAATTAGTGCTCTGTGGGGAATGTGGATGACTCATATCCAGCAAAACAAAACATTATAGGCACACACACACACACACACTGTGCAATTTAGAGAAATCACCTCATCTTTAATCATATACTCAGTGTAGGTGTTCGTCAATTTGGATTTACAACTGCTTCATTAGTTCATGTCTTGTGGCTTAAAATTATGAGTTGAAAGAACATTTTACCCAGCATACACTGAATTGATCAGATTAAAATTTAATAAGAAACAATGTTATCTTATAAGCATACTCCCCAGCTTGCATTGCATTTGAGAAACCCTTCCTTCTTCATGTTTGCATAAAGGCACAGGATGGAGACTTGTTATTAGATTAGATTAGATTAGATTCAACTTTATTGTCGTTGCACAGAGTACAAGTACTGAGACAACGAAATGCAGTTCGGCATCTAACCAGAAGTGCAAATAGCAGTAAAGTGCAGAGTATGTACATATACATATATATATAGTGTTAATATAAATATTATTAAATGAACAGTAATGGATAGATATGAATATGCTAAGATATATACAGTATGGACAATATTAACAGAATGATAATAATGATAATAAAAACAGGGTACAAAATATATGGTGCAATGTATGCATAGTGCAAAAAATATAGATAAATAGTGCAGGTGTAGGGAGATTGGGAGGTGTGTGTGTGTGTGTGTGTGTGTGTGGGGGGGGGGGGG
>CABFOQ010022406.1:0-10406 GCA_900660455.1 Gephyroberyx darwinii
ATAGGTAGAGAACTACTAGTCACCAGAAATCATCAGTGCATTTCCTTACTAAACAAGCATTTAAGAGCATAACCAGTGCTACGGTATAAGTGCAGTAACATTAGCTACCTACTTTTAAGTAAACAAGTGAGACAAATAAGTGAATCAAATAAACAAGAGCTAAGACACAAGATAAGTAAGTCAGATAAATAAGCGCTAATAAACAAGAGCACAGGAACACTAAGAGGAAGGATCAGGATAGTGTTTCCTGAAGAGGTGGGTTTTCAGCCTGCGGCGGAAGATGGCCAGCGACTCTGCTGTCCTGACATCAGTAGGGAGGTCATTCCACCACTGTGGGGCCAGGACAGAAAAGAGACGTGACCGCGTAGATCGACCGCAGGGGGCTCTGATCGATGGGGCAACCAGTCGCCTCGAGGCAGCAGAGCGAAGTGGTCGGGCGGGGGTGTAAGGCTTGACCATAGCCTGGAGGTAGGAAGGAGCTGTTCCTTTCACTGCCAATGACTATCCATCCCCCCCAAAAGAATTAGCTAACTGATAGGACTAAATAGGCCTAGGATTACTAGGAGAAAGCTATGAACTCCAAGGGATGTAATCCTTGAGCAGAATGACACATTTAGAGTGAAAACTAATAATAATATTGGTGTTTTGAGATTTTGAGTTCCTGCCTCTATATAATACCCCCAGCTACAGTTGTGTGAAAAAGTTTGCGAACCCTTTAAAAATGACTTGTATTCCTGTATAAATGGCTCCTAAAATATGGTTTGATCTTCATTCAAGTCATAACAATAGATAAACACAATGTGATTTGACAAATAACACACAAAAATGTACTTTTACATGTTTTTCTTGATCATATTGACAGCCTAAGTTAATGTGTTCTGTCGTATAAAAAACCCAAAAAGTTTAGTTACCAACAGATTCTGCTCTCCAAATAAAGAGGTTGAAGTGGAATATGCCCCGGTCAAAGGAAACTTCAGAGGACCTCAGGAGAAGAGTTGATGAGGCTGATGAGGCTGGAAAAGGATACTAAAGCAGTTTCCAGGCTTGAGCCTCCATAGGAGTTGTCGTCCAGCAAAGATCACAGCAAGAGCACAATGCATAATGGTCAAGGAGGTGACAAAGAACCCGAGGTAACAGCTGCAGGCATCTTTTGAACTTTCTAACATCTGTGTCCACAAGTCTACCAATCTAGTCTCTCCTGATTAGAAATGCAAGTGGTGTTCATGGAGGATACCAACCAAGGAGGAAACCACTGCTCTCCACAAAAAATATTGCTGCCAGTCTCAAGTTTGCCAAAGACCACCTGGTTGTTACACAAAGCTACTGGAACAATGTTCTGTGGACAGATGAAACCAAAGTGGAACTCTTTGGCAAACTGCATAACACTGTTTGGAGGGGAAAAAACACTACACACCAATAGCAAAACCTGATCCCAACCATGAAGCATGGTGGAGGGAGCATCATGGTTTGGGGCTGCTTTGCTGCCTCAGCGCCTGGTCGGCTTCAATCATTGACAGAACAATGAATTCCAAATTGTATCAGTAAATTCTACAGGAGAATATCTGGGTAACAGTCAGTCAGTGATCCGAAACTTAAGGACACAAAAGCAAATCTAGGACAGAATGGCTCAAACAGAAGAAAATTTTCTAACAGCCAAGTCAGAGTCCTGACCTTAACCCTATTGAAATGTTGTGGCATGACCTGAAGCAAGCTGTTCATGCAAGACATCCCAAAAATATCAATGAACTGAAACAGTTCTGGAAGGGGGAATGATCCTAATGCCTCCTAACCATTGTGCAGGTCTGATCAGCAACTACAGAAAACAATTAGTTGAGGTTAGTGCTGCTCAAGTAGGTTCCGCCAGTTACTAAATCTCATGCTACTTTTTCCAATCTAAACTGTTAACATTGAACAATATGAACAAAGATTTCCACGATCCTGGGCTTACTGTCAGAAAGTCAGAAAGTCCAGGATCGTGGAAATACAAACAACATAGCGTTCACTCACCACTCTCGTTATACTAATCAAGAATATGTCTGATAAAAAGTTGCAACTGGCACTGGCGTTGTCAGTTGCCTTCTGTGTGTGGCCTCTTGAGAGTGTTGTTTGCTTGCTTTGCTCACTTCTATTTCTCTTCTCGTGCACTGATTCGCTTAAGCTTGACAGCCAATCAGAGAGCTCTCTCTCACCGATGGCCTCCACCACCGATTCAATATGTTCAATCAGCCAAAAAGCCGTTGACATGGGCCAACTAGGGCCAACGAGTGCCACAGACACTGAACGACGGCCCAACAACAGCCCAATGGCGGCCAGCGGTCGGCTTGATGTGTCAGGGCTCTTACAGTTGTATCTTTGTATAACTAGTTATTTATTATCAAATTAAACGTATAATTTACCAACACACAGGATATGTAATTATCCTTTGTGCAATTTTGGAAGGAAAAGAGTGATAGTAAGTATGTCATCGGGGTTACCAAGAGGGCACCTCCCATCACAGATGGGACACTTCCACAAGGAAGGTGAGGAGGTGGTGGATGTGAGTTTCAGCAAGTCTCCATACAGAACCAAGAACCTCACCAACTCAAAAGAGGATTATCAGCCCCTGGTGGACATAACTTGCTATAATGTCATTAACAACAAAGAGAGAACCATGGAGGTCATCTGCAGTGCACTGGAGAGGAAGGCATCAAAGATACTGCAGTATGAGGCAAATCACAAAGCACAGCATGTCTGCTATTAAAATTATTTTACAGACCTTACACCGTTTGTGTAAAAAATATTACAATGTGTGCATGAAACATCAGTAATATGGAACTGGAAAATTGCGATTCCAAAAAAGGTTATCTGACCAGATGCACCAAGAAAAACACAGTATCATTTGCTTCAACAGATGTCAATGGCCTAAACCAGCACCAATACCCACCTCATATAAATTAGGTAGTTATGTAATTATTATTAGACCACTTGAATACCACACATTATAAATACAATCCTTTTTGATTCACCTACTGTTGTGATTATTCAAAATGCTACACTACCAAGAAGACATTTAACCTTTGGTAAAGTAAGAAAGTTGCTGGCCAAGAAGTTAAAATTGAAGTAAAATTTTGTATCTTGTGTGCCCTCACCAGTCTAGAATAAACTTTTTTAAGAAAGCAGAGAATCATTGACATTTAAATTATTTTAGTATGTACCAGTATTTTGACATGCTTCCAATTGTATTATAAACTTATTTCCAAATTTGGAAATAAGTTTATGATACAAATCAAACCAGTGCAGGCATATGAGCTACGCATTTTATGAGAGACACACTGTCAACAAAGCATTTTTATGCTATAGACGTAGTCTAAATGATGAGGCGCCTGGCATCAGTCCCAGGCCAAACACATGCCTTGAGTGGTAAAAGCGAGAGAACATTATCACTGGAAAACATCTTAGCCACTCTGGAGAAGACACTGCCTTAAGACTTAGAATTAGATTGTGTTAATGGCTTTACATTATGACAAAGAATAATATACTATCAATGCCCTTTCTTATCCAAATGGGATTGAATTACAGCTGTGGATCTCCTGATATCAAACTGTTCCTTTCATTGAGTATTGCGCTACTGAAAGCTTACAGTCACTGATTGATTTTCAGCTGATTTAGTTGAAAAGTCACATGAGGCATTCCTTTTATTTATGCATTCTATTGTACATTCTGCATCAGCTGTGTCATAATCTGACTGTCTATCAGCTTGGCTTAGTTAGACCTATAAAGTAAAGTGCATATAAATGCAGTGTCATTTCTAAAATTGTTAAAAATTCCTAATATGGAGCTGTATTTTTCCTTTTTCCTTTAAGCTGACTGAGGAGAAGCAGTTGTTGATGCGAATTTATTAAAAAATTATCTATATAAAAAATTATCTATATATACTTATATATACTTAATTCATCCCGCCCAGATCTTTGTACAAGCCATTTATTCTACCGGGCTATGTAACAATGAACCTCAAGACAGTCAAGAGTGATTTACCAGGTTTAAACACAGTTCTCACTTCACGAAGGAAGTCACATTAACACTAACAACAGCTCACTCAGTTCACCTTTAAAAGCTTTTTCTAAGACTAATTGGTGTCCCAGGCCAGGCATGATATCATTGTGTTTGTTCTGTGACCAACTGCTTTAGCATGGTGTAGATGCTAAATTAGGAATTAGAAAACAGACCACCGCGACTGGTTTATCTATGTTTATGTTAACCAGAATTCCAGCTAAAATGTTTATGTCAACGACACTGACCAGACATAAGAGCTGTCAAAGTGGCACAGTTTATGGGAAGAACCAAATTCCCCTGTGCTTCAACTGTGCTGCAGTGCTGCATTGTGAGAGAATTATGATCAATTATAAAAAAATGACCCAATTCCCCAAAGAAATACGATTTTAAGGTTTTAATCTGTACAACGTCTAAAGCTTCAATATTAGGTAATGGAGTGTGAATCAAATATGAATTGCCATATTGAGGATCACTACTTACGAGCAAAAATTCAAAAATTGTTTCATGAGTTTTGGAAGAGTCAAATCGCCAACATACCCATAATCCCTCAGTGTATCCCAGCACATCCCAGTCATTGCACCAGTTAACAATTAATGGGTTTAGTCACTTGCTCACTTACCACCATTTCCCAGCAATCACTGTGTTTACACCTATCCTTTATTCAGGTTTTTTGGAGTATGTGGCTGTGTGATCCTGCTTCATTTTTCTAGGGTGCCCTGTGTATTTTCTTGTAGACAATTTTATTGCAGAGCCTGACACTAATTACTACCACTTAGGTTCCTTATTGCTATGAATTTATATCATAAAGATTTAGCTAAGTTTCACAATGCATGTAAATTCGATCTAACAAATTAAAGGGTGAGTAGACTGCAATGTACTCCACATATGAATTAATTGCAGCTGCTGGGTGACCCTGGTCTGATCACAGTATTTAATGGTTTTTTATAATATCTTAAATCCTTATATGGGTGATTCTACCAAAATGGTTCAAATTGCAGTCTCCACTAAAGAAAAGTGTTGTAGAAAATAACTAAGTTTTCAGATTTTGAACAGAAAATTACATCATGTAGTGATCTAATTAGGTTAACGGCTTTGTATGAGATAATGCTATGTTCCTCAAAGCCTTAAATTTATGTTCATCAAAACAATACCAAAAACATTTTTGCCATTTTTGTAACTCAATTTTTTTTTTTAATTGTAAAAAATGTTCAATTTTCATGTCACTACTGTAACGCTCGCTGCTTGAGTCTCCAGAATGAGGCTGATTTTAGCCACACCCCTACAGCTGCACCCAGGAAACCAGACTGCATCACTGTCCATCATAGCCAAATGAGGAGTAGGTCTGTTCTAACATTTTGTAAGTAATTGCACCCCTAGTTCTGAATATCAGTGTGTGACATTAACAGGTGTCATTACCGAACATTTATTTTTTCATATTTTGTAAAAACTCTGGATTTTAGGCCAACATAGTATGTTTTATAGAAGGAACACCTGTCTAAATGATCACTAGCTATGAGCTAGCTAGCATTTTGGATGTATGTCAAGAATAAGTTAACGATTGTCATTACTATAACAGTCACTACCATAACAAATTACATTGCTTTGGTAATGGTGTGATTGTTACAGTTGATGACATTCATGAATTCATTCAATTTTAAGAATCTAAATATAATAGTGATTATATACATTAATCAATTTTATAGAATTGTAACTTTAAGTAGCCTAACAATCTTGGGTTATGCCTTTACTTGTTTATTAGAGTATTCCAAAAAGAGAACTCAACAAAAAGGCATGTACACATTAGCCCAAGAGTGTTTGATACAGTGTATGAAAAACTAGGTTTTTGAATGTCCAGATATGAGTCATGTCATGATGTGACTTGGTAGTGATTACTATTGATGGAAGATGAACCACTTTCACTTTGAGCAGCTATTGATATTTTGTTTTTTTACATTTGTTCTGTTTTAAAAGAGCCTTTGAAGACTTGTATATAAGCAGCCCAAATACTCTGCTCTACTGTTATAGATTGTAGTCACAGGAGGTGACTCACTAAGTTTAGTTTACATATGGCAGTTTCTGTTTTTTTTGAGGTTTTTGCATACTGCATTCTTCATTCTTTTGAGTTTTTATTTTATTCTTCAATCTTATTATTGTTAATGTATTCCTCCATTAAAAATGAGTTTGCTTCAAGTTAAAACATGCAGTTTTTTTTTAACCTAGTTTAAAATTGAAATGTTATTCCTACAAAATAAATGGATGGTGGAAATGTTAATCATTGTTTGTCTTTAATGAATTGAAAAATACATTAATTAATTATACCCTTATTAGGCATGTTATCAATGAGAGTTAAGATAAACAGGTTAACAGATGTAATTTCCTCAATCAAACTAGCAACCCTTTGATTACTCAGTGGCCTCCCATATGTCTAATGGTTAACAATGACACAAAGATGGCCATACCACAAAGATGCTTTGAGGAGATCCAACCAGCCCAGTTCCATTTTAAAGACTACACAAAATACCAATAGAGTTGTGAATTTTTAATTGGAGTGATTATTCAACTATCAAATGCAAAAAATGACTGAATAAATAAAATATATATATTTGGCATTAAGGAACTGCCATTTATTATTGTCACTTCTGTTTCGAGTAAGAATAAAATTCTCATTACTCCCATAAAGTAGTATGGTACAGTACATGATCATCTAGTTGAAATTATATATGGCTGGTGCAGAAGGCCTGTTGGAGTAGCTTAATCTGCCTCCTACAAATTTTATATTTGATAAACTCAGGTATTTCATCCCATACCAAATTGGACAATTAGACCCAAGTCAGTTATAATGGTAATGGTAAGATGTCTCAGCATGTTTAATAGTCGATAGGTATTTTAGAGGTCCCAGTTGTTCCCTGACCCTGAACCGCCATTGGCATTCACATGGTCCACTAAATATAGAAACACCTGTTGCCTCCTGTTGCCTCGGGTTAGAAAGGGGGCAAGACAATTAAGCAGGCATCATTGCTTTTTCAATAAGTGGGATTACGAGAAGTAAGTGCAAAATCAGATCTGAATCAAACTGAATTAAAAATGTCAATGGTGGAAGATGGAAGACTTTGTTCAGTTTTACGGAAAGAAGTCTTGCTTTGGTTATCTTGACTAGCACGGTGGTTCATGAAGTGGATCCGGGGACTATCAGGGGTCCTTGAGGAGAATCCATGGTGGTCAACAGCAAAATCGTTTAATTCACTAGAAACTATCCCAATTACAGAATGCAGGGATGACTATCTGAATCATAGGTATCACTCTCAACACTTTTATTTCCCTGCCTACAGAGTAGACAATTGTGCAATTCAATACCAAATCAAAAACTAGAATCTTCCCATATTTGTACCTGGGTCTATGTAGAATAAATAATAAATGTAGTAAATAAATAGTAAGATTCATAAATCTGATCTGTGTGTCTATTAGGTGGATTTATTTGAGATGAAAACGTTTGAGAACCCCTGGACCAGTTAAACACTCAATTTTTGTCGAAATGTTTTTTAAGACTATCCCCATGTCGGAGTGAGCCTTTCATGGCAATCATCGGAGGACTACAGTAAGGGGGGAGGGTGTAATTGGTTAGAGTCAATAACAGGTCTTCCATGAGGCCTCAGTTTCAGTATTTGTAATGCGTGTGTGCATGATGTGGTCTGCTCAGCGTCTCAGCAGCATTTGAGCACAGCGCTGGAGCATCAAGTCACGCAGGCCAGGCAGGGCGGCTCTTCCAGGCGGACTGAAGAAGTTGAAGACGCCGGAGGAGTAGGAAGAGGAGGAGGAAGATGTCGGTGGCGGTGAAGGGAGGACGCTCCAAACCAGAGTCCAAATGCGCCGCACGTCTCTGGAAACTCTTTCCTCACCTCTTTCTCTCCTTGTCCCTGGTTGGATACGCAGCCCTGGGCGCGCTGGTTTTCGAGCATATTGAAGGAAGGAACGGGTCCACAAACAATGAATATCATGACTTCCTGGGACAGATTATCACCACCATCCAGACGTTCACCAGTAAGTGGCCAGACATCCCTTCACATAGGCTACTGCTTACGGTAACAAGAATATTTCTCATTGAGTATTCCATTAAGAGGTATGGCATTAAGATAGGCTATGGCAAGGGCTATTCCTGACGCCCACGATTAAGAGTTCATCAATTCATCAATTCGAGCTACATTTATTTATCTGGAGGTTTAAAAAAAATATGGGTCATAAATTTATAAATTCCATAGGCCGACTTTTCCTTATCGCTGTACTTTCAGATACTAGTTCCTACACGAATCAAAGCTTGATAGAGAAAGTGGAGACGGACATGCGAAGTTTCAATCCCATATGGCTCCAACGACCTGCGAATTGGACCTTTTTTGGCTCCATGTTCTTCTGTTGCACTGTATTCACAACAGTTGGTAAGTCCATGGCATTTTCATACTACAGGTTACAGAACTTGGTTGATGGGTCGCACTGAAAAATAGAAAAATACTCCTGAATAAAATTCCTTCAGCGCGTACCATTGACCGTAACGATGAATGCATGCTATTCTCCAAGCATCATGTTTGAGGCAGTGATTTCCGTAGTCTTTAAGAGGTCGAGAACTTCTCATCCATTTTGCACTTGCTAGGAAAATCACAATCGCAAATGTTGACGGCCAATGACCGCCAAAAGTTCAGTTGTGGCCAGTTTTTCATGGCAGTTAGGTTCGTTTACTGTTCACACACAAGTCGAGGTTGCTCAGCCCTATATGAAATAAATGGACTTCCATGTGACTTGTTGATCAGGTTGCTCGCTGTCTGAATACACCATAAATGCCTGTGAACAAACGACTGCACTTAAATTTACGGCATGTTTGAAGCAATTTGAATAAAAGGGCCTGTTTGACATGGATAGATTACATTGACTTTTCAGTAGCAAAGTGAATGAAAGGCCGGGGAGACACTAATAGGATTATTTCTATCATCATTTTCCAGTGTGGTCTGAGTTGCTTGTGGTTTGCTGCATCATCCTAATGCCTAATGTGCTCAGCGCCTTGATTTTTTTTATTGATGTTACCAGGCTGTAAAAAGGCTTGCTATCCTCTCAGTCCATCTATAACAAGCAGTCATGTTGGGACAACCTAACCGGGATAACTCTACTTTATACATGACCACCTCTGGAACATTTTCTCTTCTCGAAATGAATTGCGATTGAACCAGCAACCCTTTGATTACTAGGTAATCTGGCATATTTCTAATGGCTAACAAAGACACAAAAATGAGATTATCCCCAAGATGCTTCAGGGAAACCCCAGCCAGCGCTGTTGTTTTTATTTACCAAATATTACTGCCATTAACTATGATTGAAAGTTAAAAAATATTGACTTATATATTTGTTGACTATATAATAATAGTATAGTTGACTAATTAAAGTATAGTTGGTACTTTGTCAAAGGAGATATTTGTGGGAAACTGCCAGGCGAGGGGGAAATCTTTCATACCATAGGGCGTTGAACCTGATGATGATGATCTTCTCCACCACCTCCTCATCATGATAAGGCTGATTTCTGGTATCTTGTGATTTACAGCAAAACAACTGGAATAATTTCTAATGACAAGGCAAAGATGTATCAGAGGGTAATTCAAGGATTGCATTGCCTGAAGGCTATTGTTATTCTCTTGGTAACAGTCTCATAAAAACACTAAAAGAAGGTTATGGCTGCCTTTTTTTCCTGTAGCTGATGTGTCTCATCATCAGGAGGCAGCTGTCGTTGGATGGTTGGAATAGCTGGGCGGCTGCCCTCCTCTTGTTAGTCCCTTTGGGTCTGCAGGCTAATGCCAGACTGATGATCAGTAAAGCATAAACATTCACCAGGAGTAACAAAGTAACAATCACATATTTCATTCCTGACATCTTTATTAGAATCAGAGACAGAACTGACTTTAAACATAGTGATTTCAGTATATGTATTCCTTTTATACTGTAAGCCAGTATTAGGGTTAGACTGATATGGTTTTTTTAAGGCAGACACCGATATTTTTAGACTGAAGTCGCTAATGGAACATATTTTGTGCTAATACTCAGTATCCTTCATTTTTTCTATTTTCATGCCAAAAGTTTAGTATAGTATAAGTTTAGTATTCAGTGTTTCCTTTCTTTTTACTGTGGATCAAGGCCTCTGAAACATGGGACACTAAAACTCTCCATGGAAACCCAGATTAATGAAATTCTTTTAGTGTTAGCAGCTCTTTAAGGCAGGGTGACCCCCACACCTATTCAATGGTAGGGAAACTCTGGGATACATTACTACCTTTAAGCTCATATACAATGTTTAATTAAAGGCCAATATCAGCAAAGAATTATATCGGCCCTAAATAACA
>CABFOQ010022407.1:0-14505 GCA_900660455.1 Gephyroberyx darwinii
AGGAGGGCGGGTCATCTGGGCTGGCCTTGCCGCCATTCATCCTCCCACCACCCCCTCCCCCAGATGCTGAGGGCCCCTCCAGGGAGTGGGACTTAGTGAAGAGCTTCTGAACAGAGTGGACCAGGTGGCGGATACGGCCAGGGCTGTCACTGCGCTGGTGCTCCACTGCGGTGCGTTTGTACTGCAGCGTGTGGTAGCCATCACGCCGCACAGGTGCCTGTCGCTCCAACTGCTCCAGCAGGTTAGGAGGGATGCGGTTGTTATTTCCACCAGCACCACCTACTCCACCTCCTTTACTGCTCCCTGTTGGCCCCCCAGTGTAAGGCACCACGGCGGCACACTCCTCCTTTAGCTCGTGGTGGGAGCTGTAGTGTCTGCGAGGGAAGGTGCAGCTGGCCAGATCGGTGTAGGCACCACACTCGGACTGGAAGGAGTTTCGCTGGGCGTAGTAGGGGTGGTCAGCGGGGTGAGTGTCCCTGGGGTTGAGGAAGTAGGGCCGGCGGTCCGAATGCCCGAGGGTCATGGAGTCATAAGAGGGGTCGCAGGTCACTGTGTGGTGGTGGCTGCGGCTGCTGGACAGGCCTTTCATCGTCATTGTGACCGGGTCGACGTGCACATCCAACTGCTGCCGAGGGAAGTCTGCACAGGCACCGAATCTAGCTCTGCACAGAAACACACCGCCATGAGCGAGAACAGACGAACAAACAAGTAGAAAGAGAGAGAGACAGAAAAGAGAATTATAAATACCTCATATGTTCACACACTAACAGCACAGTGTAATGTCTTCATCTGCCTTAATTTGAAGATGGCTTTTGGTACTGCTCAGCACATGTGAAGACCTGCTAACGTTGACAGGAGTTGGGCCTATTCCTCTGTTTCACCCTTTTATTTTTGTCCTTTAAAACTCCTAAGGAGGTTCTCTAAATATAGCGGTAACTACACTTGGCATGCGCTCCCTGACATCCAGATCCGTCCGCAAGCTTCCTCTCCCACATCTGTGTGCTCTAGTAGATTTCAGTACACAAGTGAAAAAGTGACAGGGGATCTAGGGAATTGAGAGAAACAAAGGAAGAAGAGGTAGCAAGAGTTCAGATCTATTTCCAACTCAAGCGCAGGCTATATTTGTTCAAGGGTACTGTTGGAAATGAAGCATCAGTCTAACTCAAGAAAAATGAAAATTGTAAATATCAATGAAAAGTGGACAAAGAGAATGTAGAGATGCAGAAATGCCTGCAGAGAGTCTAACTCCCTCAGATGGTTTCACCCAACTGTCCGATGCCTTACAGAGAGAGATGACTCCTAAATTCATACCAATCCTTTCACAGCACAGAAGACGTAATAGAGAAGGTAGTACCGGAGTTGAGCATTTCATTTTGTTGTAGTCTACACCTGCTTAACGCGCACAGTCCCACACACACACAAACACACACACTACAAATGGCCACAGTCTAGTTCTGCAAAGTCCCTCTATACCTCTAGTGCTCCTCTAAGGGCAAACTAATTGGCCAGTAAAACCCAGCCGACAGCTCCCAGGCCGGCCGAGGCAATGGGCAATAAACGACCTTTCCCTTACATGGTGACATGAAAACAATGGCATCCATCAGAGCCCTTAAACTGCCTTCCTTACCCATCTGGAGCTGTGGCTAGCTAGCTGCTGAACCCACACGGTTTCCAGTGGAGGTGAGGCTAACGAGACAATAATAAGAGCCCACGCACCCTGGTGTTGCGCTGTGACAGCAGCATGGCCCAGCCAGCGTGGGGGATTCATTACTGCGATTTATAATGCACTACCAAAGGCCACTGTGGTAAATAAAGAAGGTGGGGGTAACAGGAGGAAACATAACAGGAGAAAATAAGGTGAGCAGAGAACAGAGAGCAGAGGAATGAAATAATATCAGGTCAATTCTTTACAGAACTGGAGGACACTGTGTGGGGCACATAGAGGGCGCATTCAGGGACATAAGTAAGTAGAATGAATAAACCTATTAACTTTCTTATATTACTCATATTATTTTCTTGGAGGCAGACGTGGGTGTTGTAGAAATTGGAAAATTGTGAAAATATTCATGCCCGTCTGCATGAAGCCAGGGGATCAACCCTCCCTGGGAGAGAATTAGGCCTGTTACCATGTCTTGTTCTATCTTGTATTGTGTGGAAAAGGCCAATCCCTACACCCATCTGCAAGATACATTCTGTACAAGAGTGAACTGTATTGCACGAAAAGATAAGGCTCACAGACACAGAGCACACGCTAAATACCGCACAGACACACACAGTGCCTGCTTCTTAGAGGGCACTTAAAAACTGGGCTGTGTCCAACTAAAGGTATTCATTGCAGTCGATTGACAGAGATTCCCTTCTGTTGGCCGCTGAAGCACAGAATGTGACCTAAATAAAAGGTCCTAGCGGCGGTCCACAGCAGCGTGTTTGTGGCACAGCTGTCTGCAGCGTTGCACTAAAGCTGAAAAGCTGGAGTTGGGTCATGCTGGCTTTCTGCCTGCCAGGCAGACACACATACAAACAGGCACACACACACACACACACATACAAATACATAGTGTATCTGACAGGCTGGATATCCATGCTGAATTCTGATGCTGCTTGTAAAGCACAGCCTCTCAGCAACAACACTAGTCTGCTGGTTTTGTCTTGTTTGCCAGGTACAACCTACAGTGACATGGGGAAAGCTCATAGGCAGCTGTGGCTCTGTATTAGAGGCGACTGAATGTCCATTATAGCTGACTAGCCCAGCTCTGCCAACGTCATTACTTCATGTTGAAGCATGGTAGCATGAAGTTAAGCTATATTACCACTTTAAAATAATAATAAACATATTCCAGTGAAGATATTAAAGAAATTGTTTTGTATTATACACTGTCTTTCCATTTATTGTGCTGCTAATCTCCATAGGCACTTGGCTTGGGCCATCCCATAGCAAAGCAAAATCCAATTAGATCTCATATTTATACCTTTTATGTATCACAAATGAGCTCTTTTTAACACTAAAAAGAGATTAAAGGCATTTCTATTTCTCAAATTCAACTCAAGAGAAACAGCCACATACAAGCTCATGTTGATCTCACTCTGATCAAAACAAGAGATCCTCCAAATGATTTTCAATAAGTGTCCTTTAACTCAGCTCCCGCATGAGACGAGACATGAAAGAAATTATTGCAGAAATTATTTGTCTATGAGATTAGACAAAAATCTCAAAGAAACTCAATATGATGTTAATAATACATTTTAATAATAATGTTTTATGACTCCTACGGTTTGGATGCTTCTTCTCAAACATGCCGTTTTCACATACTGCTGCATTTTCCTATTGAAGCCATGGTGGCAGCAGCCATATAGTAGGAGCGTATTACCATTATATATGTCACATGTTAGCATCTTCAGATTTATCTCTTAATGTCTGGGGAATTTATTCCCTCTGTTATCTCCTGCCTGCTCCTGAGGGGGTTTTAGGAGAAACATTTCAGATGTAGGTGATCACAAAATGATACAGAATTGACATTTTCACAATTTCTTAAGAGATGAAAAAAAGACTGCTATAAAAAATCTTGAATCTGTTACTGTTTATGAACAGGCTTCAAAACCAGAGATTTTATTTGACTTGAGACTTGAGACACAATT
Source organism: Gephyroberyx darwinii (assembly GCA_900660455.1). NCBI lineage: Eukaryota > Metazoa > Chordata > Actinopteri > Trachichthyiformes > Trachichthyidae > Gephyroberyx > Gephyroberyx darwinii. The sequence goes on from CABFOQ010022407.1 coordinate 3,637, forward strand.
AAACTGAAGCAACTCTGAATCGGTGACTGTGTGCTGAATAGGAAGGTTTATAAACAAAACAGGACTAGATAAAATGAGCCAAGCTGTGAATGTTATCAAATCAAATCAAATCAAATCACATTTATTTGTACAGCCCTTAGTATACGACATCCCCCAGCCTTAGACCCTCATAGACGACAAGGAAAAAATCCTGCAAAACCTTTTAGGAAAATGGAAGAAACCTCGGGAGGGGCTACTCAGAGAGGGATCCCCCTACCAGGACGGTTGGGTGTGCAATAGATGCCGAGTTTGGGCAAGCAGCGTATACAGAGTTCATAAAAGTTTATTATAGTGGGACATCCAGATCTGATGTGGGGCGTCACAGCAGCTCAATCGGTATCCATTAACACCTACGCTGCATCAGCACAGCAGGCTAAATTCTGTTCAGATGTTTGTCTGGGCCCAATTGAGACACACTTATTAGAGAAAAATAGACAATAGTATTTTCCCTCTATCATCCCCCATTAATCTACAACACAGTAGCCAATCTTGAACGCAGCCTCACAGCAGCCAAACCTAATCTTCATTTTCCATTTATTCCATCCCTTGCTTTGAGACTCAAAGCAAATAAACAAAGGGGTATGAAAATACAAAGTAACCCCTCACTTATTGCATGCCGTCTCCCTGAGAAGTCATGAAACCAATATGACTTAACGTGAGTGTAAAGTCTACTGCAGCTTCTATTGCTGGCAAAATCAGAGGCTGTGCAATGGATGGTAGTTAGTCTATCTTCCTCGGGTACACTTCAAACGCTGGTTGAGAGAAGGAGCTTGGGGGCTTAGAGAGCACCTTTAAGGCCTTTGGTGGCCAAGAGGCTGAGATGGGCCTCCTCCTCTCTCTCCAACCTGGGAATCATTTCTCCAGTGGTTGAGCAGATTACCAACCACTCTCCATGGAATCATACCATGTTTGTGGAGGAGGTTAGTGTGCGTGTGTGTGTGTGTGTGTGTGTGTGTGTGTAGCAAAGCTGAGAAAAGCACTTTACCTCTAGTTTTCGGGTCAAGTGAAGTTGTGGCTTTGATCCTGCAGCGCTTGTAGTCCCAGGCTACTGCATGATATTACTGTACAGAACTGAAGTCAAGGGTAAACACACACAACTAAATCGGTGCATGTTCCTGTGTGAGTTTCTGTGAGGGACAGAAAGAGAGCAGGAGCATGCCCATGTGAGTGTTTATTGCATTTTAAATGTACTTAAATAAATGCAGCCAGAAGCGTGGTAACCTACTGCCTCATCAGGAATTATCCTTAACCATTAATATATTAAAACATCTGATATTTCAAGGGAATGAGGCAGCAAATGATTTCTCAATCTTTTTTGTTTTACTGGGACAACACATGAGCGTCTCTTTCACATTTTTGACTACATTTCTTGTGGAAATAATTGATGTATTTTCTTTACATAATCAAGTTTTACCTGAAACCTGCTGGTTGAAGAAGATTATACACCATGTTTTTTTGAGGCGGCCCCATGTTTCCTCACGATTGTTTATTTGTGCACACATAGTTCAGGCTCAGGCAAAAGATAATTGAGATGATTAAACAGCATGTTCCAGTTTTTCCAAACACGCAAGATAATTAGTATTATACTTTTCTGAAGTCAATACAAAAAAGAAAAATGCTCCCTCTAAGATATTGGGAGATGAAAAAAATGATGTACCAAAGTGGTATACTTCCTGCAGACACACAAATTCTGTCAGTGGTTCAATTGAATCTATAGGCAGTGGCATGTCTGCTCTGCTATGTTGCTGTGGAGCGACTTCAACAACACCTTAAACAAAACTAACCAGTAATCCTGAAAGATTTATTATATAAATCTATAAACCTTTTTTTACGCCCCGGAGAGCTGAAGCTGGTGTGCAGGAGCGGAAACAGCGAGAAAGAAGGATGTTGTCCTCATTTTGAATGTGCGAAGAGTGTCTTTAAAGGAGCCCTCTTGAGAATGATGATGCCCTGTAACATTTTAAGACAGGCAGGGGCCAAAAAGCCTTAGAGGGAATTTGTTTTTGTGTGTGTGTGTGTGTTATATGGAAGTGGCTTTTAGGGACGTCATCGTCACTGACTTTAAATTCTTGCTGTTAAAACGACTCTTAAAAGACAGATAACAGTCTCCTCTGACTGTCCTCTCTGGCTGCAGTGAGATATTTTTAACACCATGCAAATTATTGCTGTCGGTTAATATGATTTGCTTCATAAAATATACATACATCTACAACAGCAAAATCAGGCATTAAGAGCGTCACATAAAAATGGGAAATTGCATTTCTTTTCATGGGGGGGCTTATTCAACCTCAAACAGAGACAGGTTTATACAAAGGTGTTCCTTTGAAAATTTCCACGAAGGACGATAAGGGGCCAGGCAGTATATCTTTTCAGTATCACAAAATGTCAGCTTACACAATGTGTGTTGTTTGGAGGTTGTATTCAAAAGACAGAAGATGATATATAAACTGGTTGGCATCTTATCAAAATATAGCTAAATAACCTGACAAACAAATACACATTTACAGCATAGATTTAGTGCATTCATCTTCCCAAACAGATCACTTACTCCTTGTCGGGCTGCAGTTTCCCCAGACACACAATAGGCATGTTTCTGCTCACTATACTACACACTATACACACGATACCGGCTGTGTTATGAAAACACATGCCTTCATAGATGGATTGATGTTCCCAGCTTCTCCATGACAGCTCCTTTGTCACAACCAAACTAATTAGGCCGACTGTCAGAGCTGTCTCTGACAAATGGAGTACCTGTGTTGAGTTATAGCTCAGGACCCACCAAACACATCGTGGAGACAAATTCCTCCAGTGATGGGGACTATTTGATCGAGGTAAACAAATTAACAAAGGCATTACGTCTAAAGAAAGCTTTGTGTTGTTTTTTTCTCGAGCGGAGCTGTCAACGAGGCTCACTGCCTGTGCTAAGAACTGTCCGACAATGCAGAAAAGCTCGTAGACCAACATCGGAGTCCATCAAGCGAGGGATTAGAAGGTAATATAAAAGCTGAAACACTGATGACTGGAAGTTTGGAGATATCTGAGTGCATTTCTATGTAGGTCTCGGCCACCGCAATCCAAAATAATAATCCTTTTACATGTCTTTGCTGTTTTGCTTGTTTCATTTTTAATTTTTATCTTGTCCCATTTTTACTTCTGTCGGGGACCATCACTTTAAGGAAAATTCCAACCTCAGATGCTCTCATACTGTCAGATATCATCAATCTGTGATGTTCAATGCATTGCAGACTTTATTTTTTAAGGAATGTTGTAATTTACCTTTGTGTTGAATCCACTTTGCCTCAATCTGCCTCGTCTACTTCTACGTTTTCAGGTCAGTGATTACCTACATTTCCCACAATGATTTTCATCAAACCCAAAACAACCTGGCTGGACTTGCATCCAGCCGTTGGTTTTACGTGTAGGTGGAGAGAACAAAAACCATAGCGATAACGACAGTGATTATGACTGCAAGAGAGCTTTTCCAGTCGAGAAAAAGTGAAAGTTGCACCCTTTGCTCAAAACACAACGTGTCTTGTGGCTGCATTGCATCATGGTCTATTGAGACTCCTGCTGGTTTAGAAATTAGTATTTCTGCCTCTTCTATGATGGATTTCTCCCTGTGTGATTGTCGAACATCGGTGCAAAACGGTGAGTCTAGAAAGAAGCCCTTGCACATCAAAAGCTGACGTCTACTGTTGATGTTTTAGATTGCTGAAATTTCTGCTATTAAACTCTATTGTAGCTGCGCTGGAAATATTTTGATCACATAAGTTTGGTCAGTTAAAATGCACCACCAAACAACAAAATAGACCCAGGAATGCAAGGTACATTGCCAATCGCTGTTTATACACAATGTTTTATCCCCTGAAATGTAACCTATGTAGAAATGTACTATCTAGTTGCATACATACACTAGAATGGTTAAGGCTGTATCATCACCATGCTTAATATTATTTTTTCTTCTTAAAAAGATGCATTCATTCGGGAATCCATTCACCTTAAAATGAAAAAGATTGAACTGATTGGATCTGACATTCAGCTTTGACACCATAACAAAAGGCCATGACACCATTGAGACTGCTATTGTATGGCTTTGGATTAAATCCATCATGGACATAGTGGGAGGAAAGGATAAAGAATTCAATTTTTCCACATTCTTTTCAGGGTCCCTTATACAGTACGTGTGTATAATAAATCACGAGGGCTGAGGCAAAGACATTTGACATCTTAAATCAAATGGAAAGCATCTGAGCTTCAAGATCTTGTTGAGTTTAAGATTTTTCAAGAAGTAAATTGGTATATTTTCAATTCCAGATAAAGCAGTTTGGAGGAAAAAACAACAACATAAAAACCCAAAATGTAACACCAGTAGTGAATGCACACATCAGGGGTAACTAATGATGGAAGTATTTTAAAAAGATGATAATGGTGTATGAGTAAAATATCACTTTCAACCTTTCTGTATGATCTACTTCCACAAACCACCTTATTACTAAACGACAAATAAAAGCTCTTATCCCCTCCCTTTAAAAAAAAAAAAAAAAGTTCAATAAAGGTAACAATAAATAACTGCCAAGAAAATGTAATTGGAGGGTAGCATCACCATGGAAACAAATACATTTTCTGGTGGAAAACAATGTGCTCAACACAGCTAGTGTGCAGCTGTGAGAAGTCATATGAACCAAACGTCTCTGGCATCATGTGTGTGGACAGAAGTTTAAGTTGCTATTCCTCATGCTTTATATCCTTATGTACCAGAAGGATGCAGGACCAGCGCCTTCCCAAGCATTCAACTCATTCTTATCGTCTGTATGTTATTTTCATTAGTAACCCATACACTGTGTGAGGCAAAGAAGGATAGTTATGGACTAGTTGAAAACATGCACTTAAATTTCTATCATTCCTGACAAATGCTTCTGAGCAAAAGAGGATTGCGTCATTCTTTTTCAGTAGTCTATATGAATGTGTTGGCGCATTATTCATTCCTTTAGCTGAACATATACTTTACATGAATTCCTCTAAATGTGGAACACGCCGATATCCTACAACCTCATTTGAGCAAGCAAACAAAAGCTCAGGTAAAAAGCACTGGCCTATGTTTGGATTTGCAGAATTCCATCTTACACAGAGTAATAAACCTCCATGTGTATATTCACTCTTAAGAGCTGTGAAATCTGGGGCACATAATCCTGGTAGAGGTGGAAGCTGCGTAGTGCTGAGACGATGATAAGCATATCCAACCCTGGAGAGTCGGGCTCTGTGTGTATCTCTCTCTATGCATGTTCTACATAACACGCTGTGATGTCATCCATCAACTAAGGCCATGACCCAGATGTGTGAAAAAGTTGCTAATTCTGCTAATGTCATCGTTAGACCCATGACGATTTCCTCCTCGCTGCCACTGAAACACCACCACACGCAAATGAGCTGAGTGTGAACTTTCAAAGTAAACTTTCAAATTTAACTTCACCCGTATTTGGTTGCCTCATTGGATGTTTCATTTTGTTCATGTTTTGTGTGTTAGAGTTTAGTGTGCGCACTTTGATTGTACAGTATGTACAGTACAGTCACTTGCCACTGTCAGGGAGCATCAACTTGACAAGAGAGAGAGAGAGAGAGAGACAGAGCAACAGAGGGTGTGTGTGTGTGTGAGAAAGAGAGAGAGCGAGAGAGCGAGAAAGAGAGAGAGAGAGAGAGAGCCGGAGGCATCCAGAGGCATTCAAGAGACTGTTTCTACAGTTAATTACATGCTAGGAAACAGAGTTGACCTTACATGCACATGGCTAATGTGTTAATATGCTTTTAGCTAAAATAGTCTTAAATATGTCATTACAAATTATTTTCAAAACAAGTTATTAACATTTTATTTGACAATATGTACAAAAAAAGAAAAATATTGTATTAACGAAATGCCAGTAAGGCATTATGACAGACAATAATTTGTGATATGTTTCTTATTAAAGTTGAAACTCACTAATGCTCAAAAAAAAATTTTTTAAGTTTGTGAAGAAACTAAAAAATACTTTACATAACTACTTACTGAAGCCTTTTCATGAGATTACCTCTACTCCATCTCTAAGACTAATGCGAGGCTATCTGCTTAACTTCTGAGGGCAGAGGTCACAGGCTGGTTAAGGGACGTGCTCCGATAAAATGATGAGAGAAAGCCGGACAATTTGTCCCCGTCCTTCTCCGTGGGCTGCCTGTCGCATTAGGGACACGTCAACGGACGCTTGACAGATCTGGGAGTGAGAACCAACTGAGCAAGGGGGGAGTCTGACCCGCTGTCTTCTCGCATGAGCCGTGGTGGACACATATCCGATGCGACACACACATACACGAGGCAAGCGCTCACAAAAACAGATACACCCACACACACACACACTCACACACACACTGGCAGGCATAATTCCAGCTCTCCCTGTACACCGTGGAGATTTGAGCCTCAACCAAACATGCTGCCTGCACAGAGAGCAGGTGTCAGACCAGGTGAGTGCTGTGCGCTGACGGTTAGCGGCTAGGTCCCAGCTGACCTCAGATCAAAACTGAGCGTCACAGAGAGGACTTGCAAATTCCCCACCGAATGGAATCAGGAAAGGCTTATGTCATCAAAATGGACTCAGTTATGTCTCCTGTCAACCCGGGCTTAGCCAACGTCTGTCAAAGACTGAAGACTGAGGCCTGGTCGCTAATCTGACAGATTTTCACTGAGACGTTTTCCCTCAGCAGGAACGAGCTGGTAGCTGTGGTCAACATGTTATGTCATTCAGGACTGAGGTCCAGCAGCATCCATAATGTATACGGTCACATTAAAATGAAAATGGAGGAGGAGGAGGAGGAGGAGGAGAGGGAATATGCACCACAAAGCAAGTACATGATCGACATGACAAGTCCCCGGACGTTTGCAGTCTCTGACCTAAACAAGTTACTGTTCAAGATGAATGTTTAAGGAGAAAGTGATTTAACTTGAAATGCATTTTTGTGTTGCCTCAGACATTAACCTTCATACAGAGTAACTGGCAGTTCAATTAACTTTAGCAGGTTGCAATCGATTTGGACATGGATATATAATAATACTATGAAAAACAATTTCAACCACCTGCAATTCTATTTGGTGACTCATATTTGAAAGCTATGATGGCACTAGATCAAGCTGAATGAACAGAGAATACTTTAAACATAAATGAGATAAAATGGGATTATTCTGATTCACAAAAAACACAAACATGCTCTCTACATGCTCTTTAGCTGTGTTAATATATGATTGTACTTTATGAAGGAAGACTATTAAAAAAACTAGTGTTCATCCTGGTCTGCCTGGTAATAAAGTCTGTGTCTGAGCTTCATGATACTTAAACAGTGAGTTGTTTTTTATGAATATCAAGATAGATTTTCTACTATTCAAACAAAAGACAGGGCTATAGCGCAAAGTGGAAGCATTAAGTGTTATGCATTGTTAGTTATTGCATTTAATCTTCTTGCAATCACTTAAATATGGCCATTGAATTGATTTAACTTGTGTTCATTCCTTCACTGAACAAAGTAATGTCATGTAAAAGAATGAATGCTGATTTCACTGAAATAAACTGATTTAACTTGAAAAATCACCAAAAGGAAGCTGGATTACTTGTAAAGTGAAACAACATATTTTTTACAGAGTGCTGTAGAACATGAGAGAGATCATACGATTCTCTTTCCTCAGTTGCTCCAGCACAGTAAGCGTTGGAATTAGAAACAAAGTGTTCAGGGCGTAATGGTGATTCACTGTTAAGTGTTTCATAGAAGGCCAAATGAAGTGTGAAATGTGCCGCTCATTGAGCAAGTCAAATTAGTTCATTCCCATTTCATAATGCTGCCCAGGTACACAGAGATAACAGGCTCTGAGTTAGCGGTGTGCTGAGTCTACATACGTTACATTACATTGACATACTTTACATTAACGTGGTAAATATGGCCAACGGGCAGGATGTCAACCGAGGTCACGACTAAGCCTCATTCCTGCACAAAAGAGATAATCTCACATTAAGCTTTAAAAAAAGTAGAAAAAAATAATTTAATCAAAGTTTGCAAATGAGTTAATTATTGAATTTGGGAAGCTCTAAGCTAAAGGAGATTGTGCTTAGTGTGTTGAAAGACCTCATTAATACTTTAATCATGAAAAACATTTTGAAACACTGAATTATGCATAGAGTTTCTAATGGTTAAAGTACATTAATAAATGTTAGTTATTACACAACCACTTGAATGTCATGCTACTAGAAATTAAACCTCAAGCCCTTCAAGCCCCCTTTGCAACATCAGGAGCTTTCTGATGTTTCATATCAAACCGCTATGCAGAGCTGTCTGTTTTAGACCGAGCACCATACTGCAACCTATTTATGCCACTCTGTCTTCTAGAGAAAACTCTTATGAGAATGACTGCAGTGGAAGAAATGAAGGAATGAATCGCAGCACACCTTGCCTCAAAGCTCCCTAGATGAACAAGTGCGCTGCTTGCACTTTTGACTTGAAGATTGCCGCAGTCCAATCTGTTTCCTGTTAGTCTGTTAGTATCAATGACAAACAGTAGTGGGTTTGGTGTGAGGCGTAGCTCTCGCACATTTCAACTCGGTCAGTGGTGTATGTAATGTCCAGCTGGCCGTCCAGTCATTCACTTCAGTCTGGCCCCCTGGTAGCTTCTCCTTTCTCTTCTCTCTCTTTCACCCAATAATACTCTCCCCTCATTCTCCTTCCTTCCCTGCCTCCTCCCTCTCCGTCTCACCTGCTTCCCTTCTTCATTCTTTAATCCTCTTTCCACCCCGACCCCAGGCGTCCCTTCCACTCTGCTCGGTTCTGTTTTGTTGTGATTGCCAGTATCAGTGCCATGGCTCTCCTCCCAGTGGCCAAGATTTACCTCATCTGATCAGGCCTAATTACACTCTCATCCCCTACCTAATCTCCACAAACATACTCCACAGAAAACCGTTTGATGTTGGAAACCCAAAATGTTGCATTGCGTCCAGAGGATAACATCAAGATTTCGGCATCTGAAAAATCGAACTCTGCACTGCATTCTGCAGTCTCAGCCATTATCCTGTTTGTCCCAGCGCCTCCCATCTCCTCCCCTCCCTCTCTTCCACCCTCTTGGACACTGGCTATATTGGTTTAAAGGCTGTTTTTTCTAACACATCGCAACTTTTCAAATGGCCCTTGATGATGATGACCCCAGTGAGCATGATGATACTTTTTCAAATGGAAAGCTTGCTGTAAATCCAGCTTCCTGGCCTCAGGTTTTAGGGTCTGCAGGAGCTCGGCTGGAAATGGACTCCCTGGCATGATTATATATTAACCGCTCATGGTAATGATGATGGGCTATTTCCACTCTAATTCAGCTGCGGGGGGTCTAATTCTTATATGAATGCACTATTTTATTCTGAAAAAAATCAAATGAAATAATGAATGCTTTTACTAAATTTAGCCCTGTAAGTATAACAACTGTAGATGTTTTTATTTTTGTGTCGTAGAGCGCATCACAACCAGACACTGGGTGTTTAGAACAGCAAATGTAAGCTTTCGTGAACTGGGTTGAATTGAATTGTTGAAGTTGAATTGATATTGATATATAAATTGCTGATAGTAACAAAACAGGCATTTCTCTATATGAAAATGTCACAGATTGTCACTTTAAGATAAATGTTTTATTGCATATTCCTATGACTAACTGGCCTTCCCTTCTGTTCCCGTCTAGAGTTGGTTTGGATTATGCTTGGCAGAGTAAACATGTTCAGCACTTTTATTTCACTATGAAGCACTTCTCCACACGTTTTAAACTGTTTATCTCAACACCACCATCTGCTCTGTCACCAGTTATCATTACGCACTCTGACCCATACTGAGGAAAATAATTTCATCCTAACAAACCTCTCTGAAACCTCCCCGCTTCACATTTCTCCCCGCGTCCCTCCATCATCCACTTTTTCCCTGCAGCTCGCCTCTCCATCATTCTCTCCTTGGCTCTTGTGTCTCTTTCTCTCTCGTTTCTGAGGCCACCGATGGTACGCTGTCATCCATGTGACAGATGTGTTTCCACTAGAGCTTACTGCAAGGTTGTGGCATGTGGAAAGCTCCATTCAAAAGGTCAAAGTTGAATTACAAAAACAAGCGCGTGCTGGTGTGAATACTGATAGCACTGAGCGCCAAACACTGAATATGGGAAACAGTTATTGTTAGTTTACTGCGTTATCTCATGGAGACCTTCTGTAATAGGTTCTTATTGACCTGTGCCTCGCTGAAAGTTGCAAGCAAAGCTAATTATAGGGAGCTAGGCTAAAAATCTATACATTAAGGGCAGTATAACGGCTATAGTGAACCATGCAGAGCACTGAAGGGTAACTCACCAGCTTTACTGTCTTCTCGTCGGCATCTTTTCTCTCCTGTGCTTAATTCTGTGTTCCTTGTCCTCTGTGCGTGCACATTTTCCTACTCTGAAAATGAAAAAAAAAAGGACAGAAACCATGGTTGAGAATTTATCGTGAAATATCAAAACCCTCCTGTAGTGTCCTGGTGGCTAAATGTGCTGGTGCTTGTGCCATGTGCTCATGCTGAGCAGAGTCCAAACCAAAATGAAGAACTTTGATTTTCATTGACGAGAGTGTCTGGCTTGAAAAAACATTAGAATACTTGTGTGAATATTCAGCAAGGGCCCGGTTTTGTTTTGCTAGAAAATCAAAGCACCAACATCTTGGTTTTGATCCCAAACACTGTCTTTTGGGAAGCAAAAGCTTGGAGAAATAGCACGAAAAGAGGGAGGGGATATGGAGGGGATATGCACAGAATCCATTGCCGGCA
>CABFOQ010022408.1:0-10600 GCA_900660455.1 Gephyroberyx darwinii
CAAAGCCACTGTGAGAGCAGGAGAATCTCAAAGTCATGATCTGAGATATTTTTTATTCAGTCTCCATCTTCGTCTCTCAGCCTCACTGTGGTGTTCTTCACTGTGGTGTTCTTCACTGTAGTGTTCTTCACTGTAGTGTTCTTCACTGTGGTGTTCTTCACTGTGGTGTTCTTCACTGTGGTGTTCTTCACTGTAGTGTTCTTCACTGTGGTGTTCTTCACTGTGGTGTTTCTCACTGTAGTGTTCCTCACTGTGGTGTTCCTCACTGTGGTGTTCCTCACTGTGGTGTTCCTCACTGCTTTTCCCAGAGATCACCTGTCAATCAAACTGTGTCCAGTATTGTGACGTCTTTCTCCTTGGAATTTCAGTTGATAGGAGTTTGAGTTCCTGTAGGTGGCGCTCATTTCTTTGTCTGTTCAGCCATGGTGGCTATCGCTGCTCATGCTAAATACCCAGTTCTTCTGTTGATTCCAAACAAATCAGAAATGTAAAACGCATCACTTCCTGTCTCCAGCGCGTGTTCCCAATGTGCCAACATTTTTATCCCCCCCTAAAAATGTGTTTCCCTGGCGGCGTCTCCTTGTTTTGTCCTTTCTTGTAGGATCAATGGCCGCTTATACCATTTGAGAAGCCAGTGATAGGAAAACAATCTACAAAAATTTGAATGCTTTTCTTTTCTTTCCTGGCGTGAAATCAAGGCGAGGACACGCCGCCAGGGGAAAACTTTGGCACAATGCTGGGAAGCGGCTACACAAAACCAGGTGTTTCATGGACTGGGTATATGTTGAATCAGTATCGATCAGAAAGAGAGCAGCAAAACACATTTATTTCTAGGAAAAATGTCATTATTACGTCGTCATAAGCAACAACTAGATAGGAATCCATCTGTGGTGTGTTCAAGTGCAACAGACAAGTGCGAGGTATAAAAATAGCCAGTCAGAAAGGGTTTTTCCACGTTTCAACACTTTGTTTTGAAAGCCAGCAGCTGAGGGGCGGTATACTCAACATGACTAACTTCTGCAGATGTACGTCTTGATTTGAGCCAGCCGTTAAAAGATAAGCCTCCCTTCCCTCCCATCTTCCTTTTCTTTCCTCTGGAAGCAAAACAACATTGTCAGACGCATACGCAGCCCCCGTCTTGTGCAGGTTGAGGTTATCTGCTAGCGATACCGTGCTCGCAGTCTCTGGGAGTGTAGTCTTGGCCTCACTCAAAAGGAGTTTCTGTGCTGGTCTTGCAAGCACACAATGGGGTATTGTTACACCGGATGTACTTCAGATAGTCGCGGGCGGTAGTCAAAATAGAGGGAAAAAAGTGCTTTTTGAAGTCGGTGAGGGAAAACATTCAAGTCTTCCACCAGATAAGGACCTCATGCCTCATGGCGGTTCATTAAACCTCGCCCCTTACAGTAAAATACAAATATGATTTAATTTCATGTGGTTGCATGTTGAGACTCCGTAAAGCAGACCCATATCCTCTGTCAAGATTTATTCTGTGTCTTTCAACACCTGAAATGCTACTGAAACTCAACGGTCAACATTTCCGCAACCACAAACAAAAGCCCGTTTCATAATACCTGTCTGTGAAAGCATGGCAGTGCGTGTTTTCACCTCCCGCCGCTTCTCTTCATTGCCGTGCTGCTGTTTGCCGAACAAACACTGTTATTTGTTCAGCTTTCCTGCAGCTTGACAAAGCGGCACGGCAAACACCCCTCCGCCTCCTGTTCTGGCTTTTCAACTGTCAAGAGGAAGAACAAGGAGAGCCCAGCTGGGTTAATGTTGATGACCGTTCCTCCTCAGACGGGCCTGAATCCTGAACTTGAACCACGTGCAGGACGATGGGAGCCTTGCAAACACACTCCAGGCTTCAGCAGTGTATTAAAATGGATCGCTTTCTCAGTAAATTGCAATTGCAAAGTAGAGCTCATTTACAGAATGAACATGTTTTGTAATAACGCCCACTTCCTCACCAGAGTTCATACATCTTTTCTATTTCCAAATATATGAAAAGATATAAAAGAAAATAATAGAATAAAAATATGTGCCATATATATGTGCAAGGGTATGTGAAAATTTGTGTGTTAATGTAACGCATTTAAACGGATGTGGATGCTTTACGTTAATATAACGTGTAGCTGTAGCTTAAGTTCCTCTCTGGATGTGAAGATATGAGTCTGTGTTCAGTGTGTTGTATGCTGATATCACTTTACAACGGTCGTAACAACACTGTTTTACTTCTTTTGTGCAATTCTCAAAGCAGAGCCCGGCTGAACCAGAGAGGTGTCGAATGCGCTAAAGGAATTTATTGCCTCTCGAAGCTGCGTGAACGGACAAAACACTGGGTTTAATTGCTTTGTTTTTGCAGTTCAATGTAGCCGAGAGAAGCTTACTCACTGCTCCTTTTAATAGTTCACCATAAAAAGGTGGCAGTGCTTCAATCTGTTGGCTGGGCTGTTGCACTTGGCCAGCGGCTCCTTTCTAGGGGCCACCGCCGGGTTCTGGACGGAGCCCCTTCCCCCAGAGTGGCTACCTATCAGGGCCCGTTTGACATCGAATGAATAAATCCACCCAGTTACATAAGACGTCCTGCCTTTCTGCTGCCTAAAATACAGCTTCTTAAATCTTCATGCTTCTGCTGTGTTGGTTGGATCCCCAAACCAGCTCAGGGAGAAGCTTCCTGTTGGTGAAGTCTTGTTGGCTGTTGGATACGTCTTTAGTGCTTCCTTACATTCCCACTAGAGGACGCTAAAAATGAATAACAACAAACAACAAAACAGTGATTGGAGTTTTAGTTCTTTCTCATAGACAGAGCTGCTCTGGATTGGTTGAGTTAAACCTCAGTGGGCAGAGCCAATGAACCGCCAAGAACCATTAGACTGAAGCCCAGTGAAAAAGGCAAAGGGTTTGAGAGGAGCTAACGTTATGAAGCCTAGCGCTCTGCTGAGAAAATGCCATATAGTCATACATAGTTGTTTAGGTTAGCCTAGCCTGCTGACCTGCAAAAAGAAGTAATTTCCCTTTATAGTTTTTATTTTTTGACCAGAATTCCTTATTTGCCATTCAAGCTAATTTTTTGGCTCCGCCCATTGAGGGTCAATGCAACCAATCAGATTATTTCTGCCTCTGAGAAATGTTAATTAAATAACTAAAACTTAAATCTGCATTACGCAGCAGCTTCATGTCCGCCTTTCCCAGGTCAGTGTGAATTCATCCCCAGATGTTTGTGTTTGAGGAGGGAGGCAGTGGGTGGGTTGCTGGGAGGACCACAGCTAAGACTTATGTAAGGGCCATGTGCCAACATGAACCTCCTCCAATAACGAACTCCCCCTCCCAGGCAGTGGCCCTCACTTTAATGGAAACAATCCTCTGTAAATGATGTGGGTTAAACAGTGGAGGACACGGGTGAGGAGACTACCGCAGACCTGTTTTCCTTGCTTCCCTGAGGACTCAGAGATTTATTAATAGAAATTTACTGTAGATATCAGATTATCTATGGATTTATTGTTCTTCTCCTCCTCATGAGGACCATGTGCTTCCATTTCTGGACACAGAAACCCCAGTGTTTGTTTAGGATTTCCCTTTTCAACAGGGCGGTTATGTGGACGGTTGAATATTAGATATTGAAAAGTGATGTTTCAGTCACCAATTACCTATAGAATAATATCCTGTGCAGTTTCATTCCAAAATCAGACATCTAACCTGTGAGAAAAGTGACTCCTACTCTTACAAAATGACTGCACACAATTATGGTACTAAACCTCTGATGGCCGACAGATCAGACTTCTACAGACTTAATGATCAATATTATTAAGATATGGAATGATGAACCGAAAACTTGTAAGTTTTCAGGTAAATTTCCCCCCTATAATCACAGCCTTTTTGGAAATGAAATCATTCACATGCTGATGTTTTATATTTCTTGATATTCTTCCTAGTGCCTGTGGAAATAATGTTCATCCATACCATACACTGTCAACACTGGTATAAAGGTCTTCGGCACGCTAGATTTTTTTCAATATAAATTTGGTCTTCTGCATCAGTGTTTTACATTTATTGTCATTATTTTTTATATTTAGAAACTTTTCATTATTTTTGAAAGCAAGAAGACTATAGATTTTTTTTATATGTGCACAGTACTGTGTATATATGTATGTATATATTTCAAGACTTTGACCACAGTCTCCTCTGTCCTGTGGGTGGATTGTATTGTCTAACACCAAACACGCTGAGACCTCGTCAGCCTCATGACATCAGCCTCTGACTCGCCAGTAAACAGCTGTGTTTCTGGTTAAACGTCCATATAAGAGTTCTCCCGATGGCGAGTTCCTGTGATGAGCATTTGCGGCAGGACTTTGACACTTGTGCTTGTAATTATGTGTCAAAACAACATTTTACTACATACCTGTGTGTTGCAATCGCCGTCTCACCTACACACCACGAGGAAATGATCCCATGTCTCGGGATCCCATGACGGGATCAGCGTGATTCAGACTCCTGTAGCCGTTCTGTCATGACCTAAGGGTTCTCCTTTTTCCACAACAATCAGATCCTGATGCAACATGAAGACTGTACTGAGACTGTACTGATGCTGTCCTGCCTGAGACGTTTAGATAAACGTCTCAACAGAATAGAAACAGGTAATTGTGATTGATTCTGATAGTTTAGATAGTGTCAGTTAGTGTTTCCCATCTAAATCTTTATTATCATGTTATCTGGTTGAGATAGTCGAGCAGAGCTTTATCATGGGAGGCACCACCCTACTTCACATTCACACCGGGGGGTAAAGTTCACTGCTCACCACCATCATCATAATTATTAAACTTATATTAGTATCATTACTATATAATGATATAAAATGTAATATTATATTATATAATTGGCAATGACTCCTCTAGCTTCCAGGCTCCCACGGGTTCGTTGACCATCAGGACAGGAAAGATCGCCTCGCTGCTCTCAGGCGAACGACGGTCCTATCCTGGAGCTAAAGGGTCCTGACCTGGGATATTTTTACCCCGGCAGGCCTCGTATCCTTGGAAGGCTCACAGCCACTCACTCTTATCTCATCGCTGTATGTCTCTATTGCTCTTTAGGATCCTTGTTATCCAACACCCGGAGGGCCCGGTGTTCACAGAGGCAGCACATTACTCTGCAGCCTCAGCAGTCTCTCGGTTATCTGTGTTTATGTATCAAGAGGATTCAGGGATATTGGTGTTTTGCCAATACAAACCTCTCCCGTGTAATATTACCACTGCGAATTTCACATTCCTGTTGAACCAGATTGACCGAATAAGAGGATCTAAAGAGAAAATGTCTCTGTTAGACTCTTTCAACAGTCATGTAACCGTGTTATACAGGGATGGAGTGGGGGGAAAACCCAGTTCAATTCAGTTCTCCAACCTTTATGAGGCTTAAATAAAATGTGCCCACTTTTTTTTTAAGCTAGTAGAAATCTTTGGAAGTTAGACGATAATATGGTCTTTTTGAGAAAAACAAATGAGACCAAAAATAGAATTGGAGTTCATATTTAATTCCCTGACGTTGCTGGTGACCATGGGACGAGAGAAGACACCGGTGGAAAATGTTGTCCAATTGAAGACAAGATGTAAGACACGACTTATTTTTATTAATTTACTGGCTGAACGTTTGGTTGACATCAAAGTGGTTAACTAGACTTCAAACGCCCAGCGAACTACAGGAGTTGTAGATGAATGTCTTGACAACCGTGCATAACAGCTGATTTCCATCATATATCATATTTGACCTAAAGGTGGTGTGTTTTAATAATTTGTGCAACAATGAAAGGAGATGCTGTCCTGCTTCACATCTCTTACACAGATGAATCAGCGTGTTTGCAGACGGTGGAAGTGAACTTTGGTCCTCTAGATAGGAATCCTGTTAATTGAGCTTTATGATCTGTCATAACCAATGGGCTTCAACTTCAGTGGTACTATGACTCATGGTGCATTGTATTCACTAGTATAAATTATATTTACTTTAACTGTCATTGAACTGACAGCTTTATATCAGCAGTAACACTGTATTGTTAGGCAAGGATCACTGTCCACCTGTCGATGAAAAAAATAAACCCAAATCAACCCAACAATGAATGTGACTGCTCTCCAAGCATCGTTTTTGAGAGTTTATTCCTCAAATAAACGTTGTAGAACTTTGAATGGCTGGAATCAACTTCTTGTCCATTTTGCACTTTCCAGGCAGAACTATTGTTCATGACACCAAATCGCATCAGTGGTGAAACAAGGAAGCATGGAAATCTGATTGGCTGTTGAAAGCTGATGACAGTTCATCTGTGTCCAAGTTTTCTCGGCCAACAAGCTTGTTCACCATCGTCACGTTTCCCTGGTCGCTCAGCTGTGGAGGAAATGAACGGATCGGTGACTTGTTGATCGGTGACTCCTTTGGTCTGAGTGGAAAAGTGGCATTTTTGTATTTGGCTCATTTATGTTCATACTGACCAATCACAAGCCAGCCAGGGCTTGTAAATAAAAGGTCACAACTCCCCAGCAGCTGCTTGATTGGTTGAGTTTTGGTAACCTGTCATCCCACCAGGTCAGAGAGTCCAAACCAACCTGGTTCCAGTCTGTAACTTGATCTACCATGATGGACTTGTCTGCTCTTCTCTGGTGTTAAAACCAGTTAAGAACACATGAAGAAACATCTGAACATTAGCATCAGTCCAGACTGCGGTTTGCCCTTGCTTCATTTTGTTATGCTAGGCTTTCCAAGCATGATGTCAACATCTGTCTCCTTCTACCCATAATCCCTTGTGTTTTGGGGTGGTTTCCTGTAGTTGGTGGGTCCTGTTCTCTCTCCTAACGAACCACCACAGTTCTCTTGTTAGAGGACTGAGGACTTTTCAGGCGTCTCGGTCGGTTATTTGGTGCCACCGAGTTGCAATGGCGTTGATCTCACCTGGCCAAGCGAACCAACTACAGGAGGAAACACTCAACCACTCCAAACCAATCCAAACGTGCTGGGTGTGAATGCCTAAAAAGATCTTAGACATCAAGTAAGTTGCGGTGAGTTTCATTCTAGACTCTAAACAATACTGCTAATCTGCAAAATTAAATTATTGGAGGATTCTGCAGGACGCTGACAGCTGAATTATCTTTCCAGTCCTGGCTTGTCGTCTGCGTGACAGGCGTGAAGATGGCGTGGGCCTGTGTAAATATTATGTGCCGCGCATTTCTTAAGCAAAGAGAACCCTGGGAAGCGGAAATCTCCCAGCAAGTTTACAGTCCTTTAATTGGAGCTGCTCAGTGAGAGTAGCCACCAAGTAATTACGGGTCTAATCAAAATCCAAAGATAGCATCAAAAAGAAACTGTGTGTGTGTGTGTTTGTGTGTGTCAACATGCCGCATGCAGGACATTTCCGCTGTAGCCAATTCACCATAACAGTTTTTGGATCATAGTTGTGTATGCGTTACAGTGTGGGTGTGTCACTGTCCCAGTCCTTCCAATACAATAACACTGCATAACATTTGTTAGGCTGAAAAACATTTCTAGTGTGTGGGCGTGGTTATGGAGGGGATTTAAATAGAGTAACTTATTTAGTTGTCAGGCAGTTTACAGGTGCCAATTGCCCCCCAAGCTCTCCTGACGTCACCAGGCAAAATGTTGCGTAATTATGAACATAAACAGAATAAGTTGAAGTCCACACATCACTATAATATAATAATATAATAATCCCATAGTATAGTATTCCTATAGGAACGTATTGTGTGTCTCCAGTACTTAAAAGTGAATTTTTAGTGACCTTGTTGTACTTTATGGTATTTTCTCCTATGGTATTACTATAGTATTACTATAATATCACTATAGGTACTTATAGTTGTACTGACTTTGTAGTTGTGTGACGTTGTTGTACTGATATTGATATTTGTGTAGTGTCATTTTAAAATTATTATAAGATTTCTATAGTTCTTAGAAGGTAAAGGTAGGTGTCTTGAAATAGCCTCACCCCTACAAAAAAAGTCGTAAAAATACAGATTATTGTCTTTTTTGACACATGTTGATTTTCACATGCGATCAATTATGTTTTCACGTGTAATCTGAAATCACGTGACAGTTTGTACTTCAAAAAAAAAAGAAGAAAAAAAAAGATAAAAATACAAATCACAGAGCTTATAATATGTCTGTGGTACTCGGCAGTGGTTTTATCTTTATTTGTTCATATCCTATGGTATTCCTATAGTATTCCTATAGCATTCCTATAGTGATTTACAGTTGTGTAGTGATCTCTGTAGTGTTGTTTTTAGGGGAGGGCCCTGCTGGTGGGACTGGCCTCCTGACTCGCCACTGTTGACAGTAGTAAAGCATTCACACACACCGCCTCCGCCTCACTCCCACCGAGCTGTCAGAGGAGTCCAACCGGTCCGACTCCTTCCTATACCCGCTCTTCCAGATACTTTTTGTCTTGGCGCACATCATCTGAATGGGAATATCCCCTCCGGAGCGGCACTGAGTGGGACGATTTTTCACCCAAGAGACTGCAGAGGACGAGAGAAAAACAAAACAGCATCAACAACAACAACATGGCTTCTGCAGGGATGGAAAGTCTGAAGTTAGCGGAGGACCAGGTCAAAATGCTGGAGGAGAATTTCAGAGCTGGCAAGCATCCGGATGTGGCAACGCTCATGCTGATCGCTGCGGAGTGCGGACTGTCAGAGGAGGAGACACAAGTGGGTGTTTTATCATACTACAATAAACTGTATGGTTATAATAAATAATACACTGTATGGATACACCTAAAACTAAAGTTGATCCACCTTTTAGGCTGACAGGGATGTTTATATTGAATTTATATTTGAAGTTTTAGTATATACATCAAAAATAAAATCTATTTTTAAAAATCTACGATTTTTGTTTGTATTGGTTCTAGTAAGTCATAGTTTACCACCTCGGTATTCCCCACTACATCACTGTTGCATTGCAGTCCAACCGTGTCTGGCCCTCTAGATGCTGCTAAATTGATTTCAGATTAAACAAGAGACAGAAAGTATCCGTCATGCGGCTGAACACACACGGAACTCATGACCTCTGTTGGGACACTTTAGCAGCGGTTTTACACGCGCTAGAAAACTACCAAGCGCGTGTCCAGCATGTTTTTCTCCGCGTTCAGACGCGCATCACTGAGCAAATACTGTGCAGCAATTCTAGAAATGAAGGGTCGTTTGAATAGGCTTGTTTCCTATGAGATCACTATAATATTCCCATAGGGATTCATAACGTGTGTGTGGTACTTCATATTGAGTTTATACTGACCATATAGTGATTTATTGTATTTTTTTTTTCCTATGATACTACTATAATATTACTATAGGGATTTATAGTATGTCTGGTTATTAACAGTGAGTTTATATTAACCTTAAAGTGATTTAGTGATTTTTTTTAGCTCCTAAAATATCACTATAGTGACTTATATCATGTCTATAGCAGTCAATGGTGAGTTTATAGTGACCTTATGATACTTTATGGTATTTGTTTCTAATTTCCTATGGTATCACTATAATATTCCTATAGGAAATTGTAGGTTTGCTGTAATATTTGTACAGTGTAATTTCTTTTCATAAGGGCAGTGAGTCTCACAGTCTGTGCATCTTATTGAGTAAGACACCCTGATCCCAAAACACTATGGCAGCTTCTTGTATTCACCAGCTATCAGATTCAACAGGTTTTATTTATGATAACCAGCACCACAAGACCTATAGCCTTAAGAAACCTCTCTTCTTTGTGATACCCTAGCTGTTTTAATATGACAAAACTCTACAAGTTACAAGGATTCTCAGTGCTTTAATCAGGTGACTCCAGAGGGAAAGAATCATATTATTAAAGGAAAAACAAATGATTTTACACTGTATTCCTATGATTGTGGTCATTTTATTTAGATTTGTCAACAGGAACAAGTTTCTCCCAAAGCAAGAAACAAAAAAAGTTAGTCTCTGATGTCATCCAGGGAGCCTGAGCCGCTCCGCTAAGTCAGTATTGAGGGTGATCCTGAGATACAGGCCCATCTTTCTGGTTCAAAACTGTTTGCACTATAATGAAATAATCCTCATTTGTGTGGAAATGAGCGCTCGCCACAAAGGCACCACCCCATTGACTGTCAGTGGAGGGTGATTTTCTTGATGAAATCATATCAGAGTTTACAGGGTCAACAGGGGTGAAATCGGTTTGAGAGGAGATTCGGACTTTAAAGTGTTAATCCATGAGTTCCTCGTTTTTTTATCCACTCTCCATCTTTGTCTCTCAGCCTCACTGTGGTGTTCTTCACTGTGGTGTTCTTCACTGTGGTGTTCCTCACTGTGGTGTTCTTCACTGTGAAGAACACCACAGTGAAGAACACCACAGTGAAGAACACCACAGTGAGGAACACCACAGTGAAGAACACCACAGTGAAGACCACCACAGTGAAGAACACCACAGTGAGGAACACCACAGTGAAGAACACCACAGTGAAGAACACCACAGTGAGGAACACTACAGTGAAGAACACTACAGTAAGGCTGGGAGACAAAGATGGAGACTAGATAGACAGCAAAAAATTCAAACTGCTGACTGGATTCCTGTATTGATGAAATGATTT
>CABFOQ010022409.1:0-18836 GCA_900660455.1 Gephyroberyx darwinii
GTGGCCAAGGGGTCACAAACACATAGAGCATGACTGGCAGCACACGTGCTAACTCACACTGGGTGACCATAGTAGACGGTATTCAGTTTCCTAAAAGGCCAGCCAGATTGGGATGAAAGACAATGTCCCTGACTGAATCAAATGAAACCTTACACCACCTCGTAGATTTGTCACCTCTGACCGTAACCACTCTGGGATGGAATTCAAGTGTGAGGGTGTCCTGCATTTGATATTTCACATTCGGGACAGATTCACTACAAGGCTAGATTACAAAAAAATCAACCTATGAGGGTGGAAATGGGTGAGGACTTTTAACTCGCGAAAAAGGGTTTTATGGTGTACTGAAAGATGACCCACAGGAAGAGTTGTGAATAAGTGTTGTTCTTGACATCACAGCTGAAATGCAGTCTTCAAGAACAGGTGGAGAGAGGTCATTCACTGGGTGGGTCTCATACCTATGCCTCTGCACAGTAGTCAAAAGAATAAATGCTCCAAATGACTGAATATACCTGTTTTTTATCTTGCAGAGCGTGGTTATAAAACATCATGAAAACATTTGGCTCCACTGTAGCAAAATCTAAAATATATAGTGGGTTGAGCTGTACAGCACTCATAAGTAGGTCAAGCAAATGCTCTGTTCAGATTAAGCAAGAACTAGGATGTTGTACAATACTCTAGACATCTGGACAGTATCTGAAGCATTCTCCCCTTCTGTGTGTGAATATATTTAAACTCAAAACTAGTTCCAATAGCATTAACAATTCATAACCTATCATCGTTTGTCTTATTTCTCAATGGATCAGTTCACACATTGCATGAACACACAGAATACATTCTTATTTCTCGTCGTCAGGTCAGAAATAGTGAGCTCAGAAGCTAGAGCACCCACCACATTGATGAGGTGTTAGATTATACCTAACTAACACGGGAACAACCCCGTGTCAAAGGCGTCATTTATTAGTGGACTTTTCTCTATGATTACAGTTTTTTTTTCAGACCTTAATTGGTGTCAAGGAAATGCAAAGTCAGTGTTTGGAGTGTTGTCCATTTTTTGTGTGGCTTGTTGGTTTTCTAAATAGTTTTCCTTAACAGTGTGGGTCGGTTGGCTAATCCACCACTTTTTACTGTTGTTGCTGAAGACACAGTCCTGCTCTATTAATATCCTGTCTTTGATGACTGGCTGACTTCCTGGGGACTGTTAATGTGCTAAGGTTTCTGTGTATTCTTAGCTCTAGCAGTCACATGTGGCCTAGAAGTTGTTGACCAAGTTGTGTTTCTGCAGTTTCACACCCTATTTTAGGAAAGTGGACATGTATCATTATCAGGGGCTTGCTAGTGGCCAGCTGATACAGCAAGAGACTCTCACCCAATTAGCAACTCTTGTCCATGCTTACAACTTGCTGGTTACACTAAGAACCTTAGCTGCCATGCAAATGATGCAGAATATCTTGACATGGACAGACCACTCCACAACCTTCATGGAATAGCCAGGAGTGGAAAGCTTTCAGAAGGCCTTAAATTCCAGCCACACCATCTCTCACACTGTCTCCTTAAATTTACTGTTGAGGAAATACTGCCAGTCTACTGCCATTTAGATTTACTTCAGGGAGATGTGGAGGATGTTGCAGTGAGAAGAGGGGAGCAGAGATAGATGGTAAATGATGCCATTTGGACTGATTCTTCTCTAAAGCATAAGGCAGCATATGCAAGAGAGGATATCAAGGGCAGTCACCCCACTACATCTGTCTGACAGTTGCAGAATCTCGATTTTGTCTTATTACCTTGATGGATGACTGATACAGTTTGTCAGGGTGCAGGTAAGGGCCGGTCCAACCATGTCTAGGAATCATGGGAATGTATTGCCCCCACATTACATGTTGCGATTAATAGTAATGTGAATCGCTTGCTTTTATCCATTATGGATAGCATTGACACAAAATGTCAGACAAAGAGTAGGACTTTGGGACTCCGTGGCACACTACAGGAGATGAAAAAAGCACCAGTAAAAACATTATGTCTCCCTTGCTGTCAGCGGTGTAGTAAAATATTCATCAGGCCCTGTAATGAGGTGCTAAGCTCTATGTTGTCATTGTAGGCTGGCCCTGTCCTACACAGGACAAGGAGGAGACAAGGAGGAGAAAGGCACGCATGTGAAGGGAACAGTGTGGGAATTTGAGAGAATTCAGTGTAGCGTCATTTGCAAGCTAAGTATTATATCTGCATTGAGACTACATGCAGTACAGAAAAGTGACTCCCTGACATCCGTCTACTAATATCAGGTATGCTGAAATCTAGTATGCAAACAAAAGTGGGGTTTGGTCAACAGAAAGCATTGCAAACGTACCAATTGACTTCATTATGTAAGCTCAAAATAGGAGTGAAAACCTACGCTTGGTCTATGCACGCTGCTCGCTTAAAGCCAAAATACACAGGAACGCCACGGCAAGCTTGGTTTATTCATGTTGTGCCAAGTCTTCCCAGCATACTCTGCTTTGGTAGTTGGCACAGGGTTGTGAGTGGGTTCAGTTCAGACATGGGTTCATCCCTGGGCAAGCCAGTAGGTTGCTGTGGATTAATAAATAATCACCTTAAGAAATCCCCTTTACAAGGTGGGTCTTGGAGTTTTAATCCATGCCTAACACCATATTAAGCCATATTAGCTGTGTAAATGTACCTGTATTGAAAAAATGGGTCTATGCTAAATTTAAGTCACCAGCAAATAGCATGCTGATTCTCTTGGTTTGCTTTGGAAGTTATGTGACATTTTCACAGAGCATGGGCATGCATTTGTTCTAGTTAAATGTTTTGGGGACCATTACATTAGCATTATCAATAGATTATCTCTGTAAATAGATTCGATTTTTTTCCATTAATAAATAACCCACGTCTCTGATGCATTCCACAGGATGTAAACATGTTGAAATGTTAATTCAAAGCATTTGAAATGCACTTTCATCAGCTGAGGGCTTTTATTGCGGCAGGGATTCCTTCCTTTGTCTTCTACCTCTTTGGAAAATGCAAACCTCTGATAAATGTACTGTACAGTGTTAGTTCTTATGAGACATAGCTGTGTTAGTGGAGAGATGATGAAACCCCAGCAAGCCCTAGAGGAACTATTCTGTCTACGGGTTTGTTCTCTACAAATGAATTATGCAGCATAGACCCTCTCCCTTTACTGATTACTTTTATTTTACTCATGAGATAGAAGTAGTTGCTGCAGGTGACAGATATTGTGGATTGGTATGCGTTGAGATGTGTCACAGTGATGTACATGCGCACCTTGTTTATTGACTTGATGAGCTTGGTATAATCTTCTATGACACAAATGATATCTCATGAGGTAACTTTCTGGCTTTTGACTGACTGCCTTCAAATTACCTTCAGTATCTCTCTCTCTTTGACAATTCTCATAGAATTATTTGTCCTTGTACCTTAGCTGGGGATGTGAGTTGATGACACCACGCCACATAAGACGCTTGCCTCATATGTCATACAGATAACAGAGGACAAAAGTGACAATAAAGGCCAAAAGGCCTCGAGGCTGTTGCCAGTCAATTACATAAGACAGTCAGCTCTAGCATGGCTTTGTGGTGGGAACGAGAGACTTTGAACATGAGAAGGATCCTTTTTTTTCACGAAATAAGGGCATGTACCACATCAATTCCACTGGTAAAAGAATCCATCTATACTATTGCTGGCTATTGATAAAACATTGCACAATGTAGCTCTAGGCTATGGCAGGACTTAGATTGACAATTTATGTATTGGACCTGTTCCGTTCCCAGTCCTTTAAGCATTAAACCCACCATGGTGGCTAATTACCCTGAATATGTACAACAGACCATAATTATATACTCTGTGTGCCTGTGGCTCCTCTGTATGGCTATTCTTCAACATCCTCTTATAGCAATTATAAAATATTGGAAATTGTTTAAAGATCTTTTGATAAATTTCAATACAGCGATGACGAGCATCGTTTCCTCTGTAAGTGGCATTAATGTGTGTCTGACCTCCGCTGCGTGACATAGTAAGCACAGAGCCTCATATTATTCCACCACAAGGAGATATCAGTGGGGGCATCAGAGTGCCTAGACATGCGATCCTCATGCAGGAAGTCAGATGAAACCAGAGTATAAACACGATGTCCAGTTGGTGGCTGTTGAGGAGTAAAGACAATCTCACCCAGCTGTTTGGGAGAGATATCTATTTGAATCCCAAAACTCCAACTGCTGTCCTATCATGTCCATCGACCATCAGCACCTCAGGCAATGTGATAGCACAGAGTCTCACATCAATGCCCTCTTATTACACAGTACTGTATGTCGCAAATTGTAGTGCACACACTAAAGGGCAGACACACTTTTCAGTTTTTCACTTGCAAAACGTTTAAACAATGTGGCTGATGTCTACAGCAGCTGCCTGGCCATCCTACAGTGACATGGATGTAATCTGTCAAAACAGTAGAGAACGTCATCTCTTTTGCTTGTCTTTGGCAACTGGACTAGTCCAGATTACCAAAGAAGAGAGAGGTAATTGCTGTCCTTGGGAAGTGATAGCAGTGTTTACATTTTTCCATTCGTGCACTGTGCTGAATGACTGAGACAGCTGTCTATAAGCCTCTGACCAACGGCCATATTTTTGCGTATCTTCCGCCTTCATCATGCCCAGTGGATCGCATACTGTGAGGAGGTGGTAGATGCTGTTGGTCAAATGTCATGGTCAAAGTATGTAATCATTACAATGGTGCCCCTTTGTTTCCTACCAAATTGTTGGTCATTTCCTCTCAGTACAAGGCACATATGTGTGCATTTGGTGTGCACGTGTGTGTTTGTGTGTATTTGTGCGTACATGTGTGAGTATATGTGTTTGCACATGACCATGTGCAAATATGTATCTCTGTGCGCGGACAATGTCACCATGGAGGGAGGAGTCCTTTAAACAGTGCACCAATATCCTACTGATACCCTCTAACAGATGGCATTATGCAGGTGCAGTAAGGTCAAAACATTAGTGTCAGATTAGATAGGATCATATTCATCTACTTGAAAACAAAATCTATGTATTCCCATTGCAGAGTTAATAGCTTTTGTCATGTAACCTAATTTGCCTTGAAAAATCTGCCATGCTCTGAAAACAAAATGCATGCTGTTACTGGAATTTAGATGCTTCTCCTCCGCAGGACTAAACAAATGTTGTTTTGAGATAATTGAACCAGCACAGTATATATAATATTCATATTATATCTAATGGACTTGGCTCGGGTTCATTTGGATCAGACAGTGTGTCTGCAGAGAGACCGAAGCAGGCACTGACACTGACAGAGAAGGAGTTATAGCTTGGTTCGCAGGGAGGGGAACATTTGGCATTGGTTTCTATGCTCCATAGGTGGAAGCAGACTTGAACAGAGATGTGGCTGTAACAGACTGTTGACCTCTACCGGAGCACCTGCAGGGCGAGATTATTAAGTAACGAGTCCCCAGTGAGAATACCAGCCTTCCTGCCAGAAGTTCTCCATGGGAGGCTGCAGCTGATTTGGGTGATACAGTACATGTTTAGAATTACAACAGTTATTTGATTGGAGCAATGCTTTTTGCTGGCCTCCTCAATATGTGGTGTAACAGCATCCAACGTTCTGGACAATAAATCTGCAATAGGTTAATTTTCCTGCAAGGTCCAGATTTTTGTTAAAGGTAGCCTATGGTAAGATTTGTATTTCTGTATAGAATGTATATTTAAAATTCAGTAGATCTTAAATTAATCAATCAGTTGATATAACCATCAGTGCTAATAGTTTAATTGTGCTTGTGAGTTTCTGCTAATCAGATTACTCACCTGTATAAATCACCAGCAAGTATTTACACATTCTGACCAAATGAAAACAGAAATGTGTTGATGGAGGCTACCGGGTGTATCATCACAACAAATTATTAGCTGTTAGCATAGTGTTGAAAATAATTTAAAAGTAGCATCAGTCATCTTATGGTATGGATTGAAATATCAGCATTTGCTCAGTATAGCATAATACAGTACATAAATATTTCTATATTCTATGTGACTGTCGGTATAAAACTACATACACATACATAACACCTATAAAACAACCACGAAGCAGAAAGACACAGTGCTCATAAAGCAATGTTTAAATACAGTAGCGTGATGCAGATTACACTTTTGGCCTGACCCGATGAATCTCAATGGAAGAGTAACACCAAGAGAAAAATTTACAGGTCAGCAGGGCTCACAGCTGAGATTTTATGGCAAGATTTACACCCTGTGCCATTTTACAAGCCGGGGGAGGATTTATTAACCCTTTGTTAAACAAAATGGCGGAGGTTACTTCTATTTCTCTGTCCAAATTCATGTTGAGGAAGTCAAGAGAGACATGCTGACACCTGTATTACACCAGGAAGGAGCATGTTTGCGCAGGGCACAGGGCAATTAATCTTGTCAATGTCAAGTGCATTGGGAGGAGGGATGAAACAAAGATTTGACCTGATTGGCTGTGGAAAGGTCTCACATTTGGGCCCAGTTGGGAAAGAGGAGGCGATACAGGGGGAAGTGTTTGGCACATGCGAGGACAGATGCACAGAGCTTTGATTTATCTGTCTGACTCTCATCTTTCCCAGTGAGCCTCACTAGGGCTACAATCATGGGTGTCTAGAATAAACACACATTAATTGGCCAAGTAATTACAGGGACGCATACAGGGGGCAGGACTTAGAGAGGGCCACAGCTTTGATTGTGCATTGTTCACTGGCTGCATACCCACTGTGTGCGTGTGTGTGTACGTGCGTATGTGTGTGTATGCACATATGGTTGTGTAAGTTCATGTGTGTGTATGTTGGTGTGAAAAGCTTTTGTTTGACTCACTCAGTGATGTTCAACAAGGGGTAATGTAGGTCAACACATCCTCTGAGCATAAGATAGGCTTGCTGTAGTTGGCCAGAGCATGGCCTCCATTCACACTTCTATAACCTCACTACTTACTCTGGGGACAGGGCTGTGCCACACAGCGGGGACACGGCAAGCAATATAAGTGGCCCTACCTCTGCAGTGTCAGAATTCATCAGGGCTTGGCATCCTCGGGCCTGTGTCTAATACCTCTCCAACATTTTCAAACGTTGTATCGATGTCTGCCAGGTCACAGCAACACTAATAGAATGTCATGTGTCAGGCGGGGTCAGCTGAACTGAATTCGCCAGACTCATTGAGGTATGTCACTTGAGAGGAGGTGACTGAACCTGTGACTTAGGGCCACTGGTCTCGGTAACGGGGGTCCAGACTATGACTTCAGTCGTCCAAAGAATGGGATCTGTCTGGCTCCAAACAGTCCAGAAATATGCAAACTCAATATACACAATAACTCACAATGTGGATACCTTTATAGTAAGGGGTATTTTGGAGGCAGGATACTTGGCTGGCAGCTCATACTATCCCCGAATGAGCTCTGTCTGTGTTTGCGGTTTCCCCAGTCAGGGGGAGGGAGGAGGACATGGAGAGCGCAGAGTGCAGGGGGAAGGAGGCTGGTTGGGGAGGAGACGTAGCCCTGAACACTGCAGAACACAGAGGCGTGGTAGTAGGAGGCTGCAGCACTTACAGCGCACTGTTAGAGCCTGCCATCCATATTCTCATTCTCCACACTCTCAGTCTGCCCGCAACCAATTTAGATACATTCATCTGTGTCCACTTTAATGGCATGCCAGAGAGCAGTGCACTGACAGTGGCCTGATATTATACAGATGGTAGTGTGGGACCTTAGTGTAATCTGTTATGCGCGGCGAGTGATATGAAGCATAAGACTCACCGGGGGCTGCCCAGAGTGAGTGCCCTGTGGATCTTTGCACAGTGTATTCTCTCTGACCTCAAATATTTGGTCTGTAAAATGAACCAGGGTTTATTCAAAGTAGATTTTTCACCCTCTCCCATTCACTTGTTGGATAATGCATTAATGAAACACTCAGTATCTGTAAACATAGGGTTGTGAGCGATCTGCACAGACTGAGTGATACGGCCAAAAGTCCAGATGAGACTGTGAAATTTCGAAGAGCCAAGAGTAATAACAGCATCCATTAAGAGTGGAGAACATTCTAGAGGCAACGCCGGCCCACTGAGGAGCCAGCACAGTCGGCATCCAGCTCGAATGGAAACACTGCACAGACATCCAGCTGATCAGTGGGAATTGAGCTCATAGTTTAATACAGATTTATTATCTTCACCACATTAAAATGCAAATTCACATAATGTCATCAGCTCTATCTCATCTCCTTAGGACTTGTTAAAGTCAATGAGCTCTTTAAACTCATCACCAAAGACGTGGTAGAGATGTGGCTGTGGTAAAGAGCCGTTCTGAGGCTCCCATGGGACTGCTTTGGGTTTGTTTCCATAGATCTCCACTGTCTGAGTTTCCTATGATTGCCTTTGGCTCTAGTGTTTTCAGACTGTGTGGTAGTGAAGGGTTGAATGTTTGTTGAAATAGCTCCATAATGGTTATTTTACTCAATGATACGGTGCATTATATGACTGGGTAACATTTTAATGCCACCTGTGTCCCTTTGTATTGTGTAGCAGTTGAAGGAGGTATGATGTGATATGAAAATTATTTTCTCACTCCCTCACTCTCAAAGCCTCTTGCTCTCTTCTATTTCCTTCTTCTCTTAGCATCGTGAGCCCTCTACAGAAAACTCTCCTTTACGGTATTCAGTGCCTAATTGCCAGACTGCCTAATTAGGGATGTTACCCAACACACATCATACATTCATGCATTGAGGACATCCATCCTTTCTGAGTGCTTACAGTCTCCTCATTGGCTCTGTCCCCCGCAATGTACAAGATTTTTGATGAAGCTAGTTTGCCATCTAGTGGCACATGTAGGAATCTACATTCAGTCACCCGGGGTCTATGATTGAGTCTCTGTGAGGAAAGCCTTCATGGAAAGCTTTAGCCAAGAGACTATAGGTGCAATCTTGGCCAGCTGAGCTGTGTCTTAAGTCGGCTGCAGTGTCAGCCATCTCTTTATACGTTCCTGAATATTTAGATGGCTGGGAGTTAAAGAGAGCATTGTGTGCCAGTCAGAATGGTGGAAAATGCTAAGCTGCATTTGAGCCCCTGCCAGGCAGCTGTCGGCTTTGCCGTTCTCTTCCTGCCCCGGCCGCTCCTCTTAACCCTCAGTAAACAACTGGAACAAATCCTATTTTATTGAGGCTTTTACCAAGTGCAAGGGATCTTTGCAAGCTCCAGTGCCCATGCATTTTCTGTGCTTGTGCAGTGTCCTAAGATGGCATCCAGCTAGGAGAGTCAGAAGTAGGGAACTTGCACTGTCTGTCTCTAATTGGATCCTTAATCAGAAGCAGGTGAGGTTGCGGTCTCTGCAGTGTGAGTTGTGACATCTCAAGAAAGCAGTTAAAGTGATATTTACCTCAGGAGCATTGTTTGATAGCCGATTTGACACAGTAAAATAGGGTTTGTTGAGCATTGTGACAACTGCAGCATATCAGGCTGCATAGACTTTGTTGAATATTTGTCCCTTTCACAACCTGATATTTCTCAATTGTGTAGCTCATGAGCAAAGACAGCTAGGCTGATGTATGTGTGAGAAAGTATTATTAATGTTCGTGGAAAAATCTGCCTATGTGGTATTTCTCCTCTCTTGTAAAGTAGCCTCTCACACCTCAGGGGTATGGCTTTAAGGTGTGTTTTGTAGCCCCTTATTTTGAAAACACTAGATTCTATCTAATGTTAATATGCATGCACAGCATATTGCTTCATAACTGTACATATAATTGAGCCAAACATAGTTAAATAGAGTTTAGGAGGTTTTGCTGCTCTTTAGAGGTCCTTAGGATATACTTTGTGTTATTTATTTTACATCTGCATAGGGAAAGGATGACATTTAAGAATTAATTACAGAATAAATTAGCACTTGCTGGCAATTTGAGTTCATTTCTATATCTGGATATAATAAGTGTTCCTAAAGGAAAGGCCATCTTCTTAACTCCAGGTTTTACTGAAAGGCTGAGGGGATCAAATGCATGTGGTTCTAATGTCTCAATCTCGCTCTCTTTTTCATCCCTCAGAGGCCAGCAGCGGATACATACAGGCACTTGGAAAATAAATATTGTGACAGGCTGTGCTATGGCAAACTCCCTTGCCTTGCCTGTGTGTGTGTGTGTGTGTGTGTGTGTGTGTGTGTGTGTGTGTGTGTGTGTGTGTGTGTGCTTACGTTCACACACACATGGGATGGAAGGAGAGCTGGAGATGAGTGATGTTCTGCCTTGCCTCCTATTGTATAAGATCCTACTACCGTGAGTCTTGCACAATCAGAATGACCGCAACCCTTTTGTTATAATAGGAAACTTTCTACCACCTACTCTATGTTCTGTGAATTGGTCATCGAAATAAGAATGTTATGCCTGTGTCTCATTTTCACCGTATTGTACTGTTTACCAAGCAAATACAGCTGCTGCTCATAAGCTACGCAGTCAGTTCCAGTTAAATCTAGTCCTGCAGTAAGACAAAAGGCTCAGGTGGCTTGAGTACATGTCCCCTGAGAGGGATGAGCCTCAGCTCAGGCGGAAAGAGTGGGAGTGGCATGTGAGTGGTTCAGTCAAGAAAAGGTCATCTCTCACATGAGCTACGTAACGTTGTTGCCAACCAACTTGGACTGGTAATGGCAGATGGTTCCTCCTTCAGGACATTCAACTTCCTCATCAAACCCAAGATCAGCTTATCTGTCAGAGAAAGAAAAGAGTGTATACCTAAGATACCTCACGCCTATGCTGCGTATTAGACCTTAATATCCAGCAGTCTACCATTCATGACAGGGAACCATGGATACACACAACACTATTTTTAGTGGGTGCTTGCACTATTGAATTGTTTCTATACAGCAATGTGATCCACAACTGCTGAATTCTGAACTGATAGAGTTAATCAATGTGATTGGTCCTATTTATAAAGACAGATCAAAATGGCCAAATTCATGTATTTGTTCTTAAAATGATTCTTAACACGTCCAGTCTGGTGTTGTACAATCGACCCCTCTTGACAGGGGCATTTGTCAGGTGGATTATGGAGGTTTTTGAAAAATGGTCTTCAATATTGTTAGTAATGTGACCTGTTCTGCCTTTGCCACTTTATACCAGCCTGGTACCGGGAGTAGGACAAGGAATGTCTCAGAGAAGATGTTGACATTTGGGATAAGGATTATGGAGTCTTCATAAACGTGTGCCTCTGCTGTGCTTCACTGTAGCTATTGACTTTGCTCTCAGAGTGGGGCCAAGCCCCATGTCTGTGCTTTCCTTTTACATTTTACAACCTCTACTAGAGTTGAAGCCAGTTGAGTCCAGGATCCATGTGGATTAAGTCAGAAGTTTCAAATACAGTCAGTCTACTGAGACTCTTCCTTTCCCCAGCTCTGTTTACTCAAATTAGCCGTATTGGCACTATTCTTGATTCCATTGTAAATGTGGAGAGTACTTTTCCAACTGTGTTTGCAGGTTTTTGAAGTTAAATATATAGACATATAGAACATGAACATGTGTTTGCACCTGTCAGCCCATCTTTCATTTAGTCAAGAAGCCAGTTCATCTTTTACTCTGTCACCTTCCTGGACTATCTCTCGTTCTCCCTGCCAGTATCCCTTCATCTTTCCCTGCCTCCCTTCCTCTCCCTCTCATCCCCCCTTTTCTTCCTTGCCACCCTCTATCTCTCCCTCCCTCTAATATACTGCAATGACCTGAAGGAGGGCTTCACACTGCAGCGCTCAAATAATAATCAAGCACTCGGATGTTGTCAAATTTATAGGACACTGAGCGTTGCATAGCAACAGAGATTGCCAGAATGATCCAACAGGCGCTGGTAGTTGGGTGAGATAGAAACAGGGCGAGTGACAGGAGACAGGAGAGAAGACAGAGGAGAGAGGAATGAGACGAGAGTAATAGAATTAAGAAATGACAAAGAAAGGGGATAGAAATGAGGGAAATGAGAAAGGTAAGGTTGGCTTAGTTGAAAGAAAAGATTCACTGATGGCTTGTCTTGCATGCTTGCCTTTCAGGGGGCTTTCATATTATGCCCATCATCATGTTGCCATTTCTACTATGGCTTTTTGGCATATTTAAGTGCAGCTGAGGTAGCTTGAAGAATAGCAATGTAGCCATTTAGCCATTGGGCTGCCAGGTCTGGCTGAATGCTGCTCTTTTGGTCTTAGGTAAATCCTAGTGCAGTGGTCCTCAAATCTGGTCCTTGGGGTCCAGAGTACTGCTGGTTTTCTATCCAACCACCTAGTCAATTGCATTCACCTGGTGTTCCAGGCCTAAATCAGTCCCTGATTAGATGGCTAGAGTGAAAACTACCTGGCAGAATAGAAAACCAGCAGGAGTCTGGAGCCTGAGGTCCAGATTTGAGGACCACTGTCCAAGTGCATCAAGAACATAAATGACTTTTGTATTTCTCTGTTTGATGTGGTTGTTGTTGAAGCTGAAATCTGCAGTTTAAGTTTTCTGTTCATCCTTGTTGCCTAGAGACGGCTTTGGACTGCAGTTCACCTCTGACACTTGTCTTTCTTCTGGCTCTGCATCTTCCTTCACCAGAAAAACAGTTAAAATAAAAAATAGAACAAAACTACAATAAAGCCTTGCAAAAACTTGCAGGTTTCAGGGGGGTTTTGTCTTGGGAAACAAGAAATCCATAAAATGCTCATCATTGGAATGCTTGTGTTGCCACTGACAGCGCCAATTTGTCAACAAAGCAGGCATCAAACACACTGAACATCTTTCCTCACTGCTCACTGAAGTCATCCAAGATTCTGGTTTAGGTTATACAAAATATGTTTGATTAGTTAATTAATGTAAAATATTTTTTGTGATCAAGCAATGGATGCAAATGTGCCACATAAAAATATTACAGAAGGTTGGGCAACATCCCAAACATGATTTTCCATTATAAAAGTTGTTTTGGTCCTGAAAACTTCATCAGACAAGATCAGAAAATGTGCTTGTACGTGTCACGTAATGGATAACACACAGCACTACTATCGTTGCGGGTTCAAATCCCACCACGGGCACTCCAAGTTTATATAATATGTGTAAATACTGTATGCATATAAAATAATTAACCCATTTAACATTTATGGCAAATATGTGCAGTGTTTTATGACAAGAGTCATAGAAATGTACTGCTAAACGGTCAACTGATAACATACGTCATGACTTGTCATTGTAGATTCAGGGGCTCAGCGGAGTGTCACAACTGATTTTGATTGTATTCATCATTCAATTACAGTTTGTCCAACATAATTTAACCTCAACCATGACTTGCTCATCTACATGAAGGTGAAAACCCTGCCATATAATTATCCAGTTAGACAGTGTTAAAAATATAGATTCATATAGCAGTGTAGAAGACATGGGTCTAGCTTTTTTTTGTTTCAAAGTATGGGATGCTGGGGCAGAAAGATAATGCAGATAATGCTTCTGACATGTTGTGGAGTGCAGGTTAGACAGTGATCTGTGCCTGCAGTAAAGGATCTTCCCTACACGCCACCTGTAAAAGATACTTGAAATCTCACGACTAGCACCACGTCATCGTCAACGAGATAGATTAGATAGATTTCACGTACTACATGAGTTGCGACAAACAGTTTGGAGAAACACTCGTGAAATTCACGTATCTCTTGAAGAATTACTTGAAGATATACTTAGTGCTACGATGCCTTTTGGGAAACTCACCCCAGTTTAGTAAACACATCAAAGACACGATTTAAAGGTCAGGGGTTAAAATCCAAAGCAGAGCAATCATAGTTGGAATCATGCATTATTAGTAGTACCAAGGGGTCCTTTCAAAAACACATTTCTTCTCTGATCTCTGATCTTCTCTGAAGTGTAGAAAAGAAAAAGCATACGCTCAAGATTTAGGTAATTGTATTATTAATTCACATTTTCTTGTGCATAAAGAGTTCTAGTGCACACACAACCTCTGAAAAGGTTCTACATTGAAAATAAACAATGTCAATCTTCATTTAATAAACCAAAGGATATGCATCTGCTGGCAGCAAGCTAGTTTGTTAGTTTGTGCCTACATGTACTCATTGGTTTCTGTGATGACAAGCTGTTTTTAGAGTAGCTGAAGAAAAAATACTGGAATGTGAC
This sequence comes from Gephyroberyx darwinii, assembly GCA_900660455.1. Lineage (NCBI taxonomy): Eukaryota > Metazoa > Chordata > Actinopteri > Trachichthyiformes > Trachichthyidae > Gephyroberyx > Gephyroberyx darwinii. Next base: position 14,145 of record CABFOQ010022409.1, read on the forward strand.
CCGATTAAGAATTTCAGAATTTATCAGACCTTTTATGGCATTAACATGGAATTTGTAGCTTAAACCAATTCACAACCCTAAGCTATTACATCCATACTCTCATATTAGGCTGGAGTTCAGCATCAACAGCAGAGCATCTGTTGCTCATGGGCCCTAGGGTGGTGGTTGACAGGATCGGTCAGACAGGATGATAGACCAATTTATTTCTTGTCACTATACTATACTATAGATTTGTCTATATTGTCTATATTGCCGTATTGTGAAAATGATTGTCAGGACTTTTGATGTTTATAAATATTGTAGTAAACCTTAATGGGAGAAAAACATTTTCCAGTCCAGTAATGATATATTCATACCCATAAACAGAGTTTATATAAATCCCAGGCTGGGACTGCTGTATAAGTAATACATGTAGTAAACCTGGGTTGAATGATTATCATTTTGTCTTCTTTTAATATTTCTTATTGTGAGCTGTAAATGAGACAGAATAATACTTAAGGCTTAAGTTAATACTTAATGCTAAGTTAACCTCAAATCAATTGTTATGACTGACAGCATCTTGGGTATTGCTATATATTTTAATGATAATATGCAAACACATGGGCATACAATTAGTATGCACTTCAGAGTTAAAAGACTTTTAAGGGCAAATGTGGAGAAATAATTTAGAAAACTGCATAATTCATCAGCTGCTTGGAATAATAGCATATGAAATATTCATTAGCTAAATTACTTGTCTGTGTAATCTGCTTTTGTTGTCTTGAGTTCAGAGGAGAAAGGGCAGGAGCAGGGGCTAAGGCTAGAACAAACAGTCTGATCTCTTCGCAGGCGTAGCACTGATTCAGTGTTGGCATATTTATTATCAATGAAAGAACAAAATAACACCATCCACCCTCACTGAAAAGCTGTCATTGTTTGTGAGAAATCAACCTTTTACACAAAAGGTGTTTTTTTGTTTTGCGTCTGCATGTAGTGCACTATTCAATGATTACTCCATGAGTACTTCTGTTGCCGCAATGAGTGTTCTTTGACTGCCACGGAAGGTAACCAACTTCAATAACATTTCAAAGAATTCAGTCATTTGAAGTGAGAGGTTTTTATGGTTTAAAAACACTGTTCCTGCATATCAGTGAAATTTGACATTGTCTTCTTTCAGCTCTTTATGATGAAGTACTTGTTCATGTTCATATTCAAAGACAAACTGAACGCCAGGAACTTCAGGGGTTCATTAACACAACCATGATCAAAAGAAGCTGGCCAACGCAGGTGTTTGAGCAGGGGAACATACACAGACCCAGAGAGGAGGCACACATAGGTTCCATTGTGTCATTATTAAGGTTAATATTTACTGTACCTTGCCTTCCCCTCGTTTGATGATCCTGTAATCTGTGGACTACAAACACACACACACAAAGATTAAAAGCAATAGCTCTCAGTGAAGCTCCTTGCTGCCTGCGTGTGTTGCAGACAAATGTACATGTTGAATTCAGCCCAATTAATCAAAGTCTTCACACATGGAGTGTCAGAGGAAAGAGTCGGGGGTGTTGCTTTGTGGTTCTCTTCTTTTTCTTTCATCAGCCAGTGGTAGCATCCTCACTAAAGATCTTCACAGCCACTAACTGCACGGAGGAAGGAAGCATTACTGTGTCACCCATACTGATTCATAGGAGAGAAAGATCATGGCTCAATATAGCAATTGTGTCAGATAATGAAACTTACAATAGAAAGAGATAATCATGTTCAGGTATGATACAGTTATCTGTGTTGCCTCATACTTGCTGGTGGTGAGCACATTGCTGTCCAGTGAATTGATATCGGCCAGAGTATTATCGTCTCCTAATTGAGTTGAGTTGAGTTGTGTGTATGAAAGCCAGCTAATTCCAGGCACTCCTCATAACATAGCCCCAGTGATGCTCTGCCAGTTTATAGGATAGTTCTAAGGATGTCCACAAAGCCTTATCCTCTTTTCTCATGAGGACATAAATCCTCTTGATGTAAATTATACCAACTTTGGTATGGTTCAGATAGCATTACGTCTCATTAAGATGTCAGCTTTTCAGATTCAGGCTTCCAGATTTTCAAACTCTAAAGGGTTTTTTTTTTCAATTCACAAAATGTCATAAATTATGCTCTGAAATAAGCAAAATGGTTCAAAACGGTTGTTAAGTTCTGACCTCGTTTTGGCATGCTGGACCACGTACATCGACTTGGCCTGTTTGCTGTTCTGTCTACTCTTGGTTGATTGATGTGGCCAGGGACTCACACAGCTGGGTAGGAGGCAATAAACTGGAGGAGGGAACAAAGAGTAGTGGGCCACACAGGGCGCAGCAATTAAGCTGTTTCCTTGTTGTTAATTAAAAGCAAATTAGACAGTGCGACAGGAGTTGCTGTCGAGCCTTAATCGCTGGCAGCATGGATGCCGGGCCACACCTGTTGTTGCCTCTTCACTCACTTATCTTAATCTTTTTTCTCTGACTTAGGGACGGAGAGGAAAGACTGGGGAGCCTGGATCTAGAGGCCTACCTGTAAGTGCTACAACACACACACACATTGAGCATTCACAAATGACCATGTTTCCTGTGTACCTTTTACCTACACATTTTTTTTCTCTAAGGTACAGAAACAAACACAAGTGTCAATTAGCATTTGCCATAATCAATTTGTTAACACTGATGTAACTTTGTCTCCAACCCAAATCTATTAGTGCCTTGAATGCAAATAAGATCTGATGGCCAATTAAAAAATGAAGCTCAGATAGTACTCGGTTACAGCAGTATCTGTTGTCATTCAAAATCATGGTGGAACATCTATGAAAATGCTGTCCATTAATTCCATGCTTATATAGTATTGATCTGCTATAACCAGGCACACATTATCAGTGTGAAACCACAAGGGGTGTATTAAGACAGCGCTTGAGAATGGTTGTATTGATGAGTAGGACAAGCCTCCCTATGAGGCCTGTTGACTCTTTGAATTATAGTCTTTTCCCCAGGCATCTAAATCAATCCCAGAGATGGTGTGTGTGTGTGTGTATGTGTAGTGACCCATACACTATAGGGCACAAACACCATCATGCGTTACAGAAAACAACCTGTCACATACTCAGCTGCTCTGACATCAGGAAAAACAAGAATTTGTAGGCATCATGAAATGGTATATAATATAAGGCTCCATGCTTTTGGTGGCCAATTATTTTCACGCACTGCTGCACTGATTAAACTTTTGATCAGGACATAGGGTTTGTCTTATTTTATTTCATCCAGAAATCCGGAAAGATCCTGTTCTGCTTCTATCACCGTTATGCTCAATAGGTTCAATTATCTTTAGTATAATTGAGCTACTGACTGTTAAACCTCTCCCACAAGACTAAATGTATCCTCCGCCTCCTTAATAACTCATAAAGTTTTAGGACACAAAGTCATAGGAGAAACGAAAGAGGGGATAGAGGAGGTGTGACATTTCTAAATGGCACTGTCCCGATGATACCTATAGCATGTGCCAGCTTTGCTCCTGGAATTGGCATTTATGAGTCACCTGTTTTGCTGAGGTAGATCTCAGGGGCTAAATCAGCCATTCAAAACACACACCAGGGCATCACTCTCTCTTTTCCATTGGGCAGCAGGACAGTGTTTACAGTTGAGGTGGTAGCAGTGATTTTTCAAGGTCATTGCACCATGATGTGAAAGTCTGTGAAAGACATACTCTGTGATAATCAATAGACTGCAGGTGGCCAGTAACGGTCTGTGGTTGTACATGGCAGCTCCCACGCGTGTGTCTGTATTTGAGTGTTTGACCTTCCTTCCCCCAGCAGCTTTAAACAGGCCATTGCTGTTAATAAGAATGTGTTCTGAGTCTACTTGCCTGGTTTAATAAAAGCAACTATGGGTTTAAGGGTTAAAAACAAATGTTTCCACTGAGGAAAATAGCATTAACATACTGTACTGTTCATGCACTTGTTTGTGCTTTTTTATCATTTCACTGTATGAAGTGACTCATTTTCTGTAATTGCTGGGTCCCCCGGGGACCTCTGAGGGAGCAAGTATCAAGGTATCATGCAAAACATGATTACTCACAAAACAAAGCACTGTCAGGGCACTGGCAGTAGAGCTGAGCTGTTTGATATAACCTGCAGTTTCACCAAGGGTGAATTGTCAAGGTGACTGACCAGTTTTTATTGTAGTGGTCGTCCAAACAGGCTAGGGATTTTATCATCTGTACATTGTCTGTATAAAGATTCACCATGTGTAACTAGGCTGATTTATTACTGTATCTCACTCAGTTCAGCCTAACCAGACATGTCTAAAGCCACAGCCTGAACCTGCTCTCACCTTGACTGACATTTTTATGTTTGCAGAGAAGAACTGATCTCCCTCCTCAGGAGTGGCACCTTTCAGTCAATTGTAGTCTATCTTGTGTGCAAGTTAAATAGCTTTTCCCGCCCTCATCGCCCCTACACCTCCTGCGGCCTGGCACAGCATGACTCACTGCTCACACTCATAACAGACAGATGGCCATTACATACAGTGCTTTTGCAAAAAGGTCTGCAATCATTTTCATGAAGCCCAGGGGTGCTATAGCTCACCAGATGCACATAAGATATGTGGTGTAAAGAAATTCTTAGACATGGACCGCTACCAGGCCTCCCACTGTCCCTGTTGCCAGCTACTTCCTTCTTATACCCACCCCCACCAC